>VMDO01002709.1:0-93315 GCA_007922755.1 Pedetes capensis | reverse complement strand
CAAAGCACCCTAGAGGCCATGGATTCAGCTCCCCCAGTGCCAGAAAAGGAAGAAGAAGAAGGAGGGAGAAGAGGAAGAGGAGGAGGAGGAGGAGGAGGAGGAGGAGGAGGAGGAGGGGAAGTAGTTAACAAAGCTAAATGTGTGGCATATACCTATAATCCCAGCACTCACCCAGAAGGATCAGTGTGAGTTCAAGGCTAGCTTTAGCTACCTAGCAAGCTCCAGGTCAGCCTGGGGCACACAGCAAGACTTTGTCTCGAAAAAAAAAAAAAAAAAAAACACCAAATTAATTAGTTAATTAATTTTAAAAAAGTCATCCTATAAGTTCCAAGATTTGAAAGTTTAAGAAATAACATGATAATGATTTTTAGGAAATTTACCCTAAAATGGGTTAGGAATTTGACTTGGTTTTTAACTGCCGGCAAGTCATGCTCTGCTATCTTTTCTAAGGAGTATGTTGTTGTTGTTAGGTGCCGTCGAGTCGGTATCCTACTCATAGCGACCCTCATAGGGTTTTCAATGGCTGACTGTTTCGGGATTGCCTTGGCAGTGGATTGTCAGGCCCTTCTCCCATTTTTGTGGTGTTGGGAATTGAACTCCGGACCTCAGAGACTGCAGTGCAGTGCTCTACCAACTGAGCTAAATCCCAGCCCAAAGGAGTATGTAGTGGATTTTTAAAACTTACTTTCCCCTCTTATTCATGTCAAAAAGCCAGCGAAGGGACAGAACAGAGAGGGGCCCTGTCAAAGCAGGAGAACATTAATTAAGTGAAAAAGCAGCCAGTGAGGCCACATATTGCACAATGATACCATTTGCTATGGTTTAAATGTGGCCCCCAAACTTCTATTTGGAGGGGGTGCTTTGGGGAGGTGACAGGCCAAGAGGGCTCTTTCCTCATGAATGGATTAACCCACTCAAGGATTAATGGAGTAACACATTGTTGAGGGAGTGGCTTTGCCATAAAAGTGAGCTCTCTCTGGCATGCTTGCTCTGTCTCCCCTTTTGCTGTGTTACCCTTTGTCAAGAAGGCCCCAGATCCAAGCAATTGCCAGTGTCATCTTGGACTTCCTAGTCTCCAGGACCATCAGCCAAATAAACCTCTCTTCTTTATAAATTACGTGGTCTTAGGTATTTTGTTACAGGAACAGAAAATGGACTAAGACCCCATTTATATCAAATGTCCAGCACAGGCAAACTTAGGGAGATGCAAAGTAGGGCACCAGCTGGCTAGAGCTGGGAGAAGGGGTACAGAAGAAATCGAGAAATTACTGCTACTGGGTATTGGGCCTCCTTTTTGGAGCGATAAACACATTCTACTCCAAAAGATGGGGTTCACTTTGTTACTCAGGCTGGCCTCAAACTCCTGGCTCAAGTGATTGTCCTGCCTCAGCCTCACAAGCAGCTGGGACTATAGGCCTTCACCACCATGCCTGGCAGATAAATATGTTCATTCTATCCAGCTAGAGACTCTCAAAGTGAGGAAGAGCCTTCCTTCCTCCTTCCCTCCCTCCCTCCCTCTGTTCCTTCCTTCTTTCCTTCCTTCCTTCCTCTGTCCCCCACTGCAAGTTTAGTGAGTAGCCTCTGCTCCCTCCTGAGCCCTCTCTGGCTGCCTTTCCTTGCACCTTGGAGGGCCTCTGATCGTATTAGGGATTTGACATTTTCAACTGGAAGGTGCAGTAGAGGACTAGCCAGGTCTCTGGGTGAAGGGGTTGGAAGCCCCTGAAAAGGACCCATCCCCAGGGGGCCCTCCACTGCCTGGTACCCTCCCGGCCAGACAGGGGCCCCCTTCTTCCTCCTGGACCTCCTGAGCAGGGGACCGAGGCTGGCTGCTGCCTTCTGTGGGCCAAGCCTCTGGGCTGGAAACTGGAGAAGGACCTTAACAAACAGAAGGTCCCAGGCTTGGATTCTGTCCATGCCACACCTGGTTCTCACAAGCCAGCCTGGCCTGGGGCTAAGACGCCTGAGGGAAGCCAAGATTTCTCCCTGAGGATTAGGGGTCACATAGGCGGGTGGGGGTGGGAGGGATCAAGGTTCCCATTGGAGGCAGCCTTTCTGCTTTTTCCTTGGCTTCTGTCTCTAGGTATCAGGTCATTTCACTCAAATGACACATGTGTCTTTGTGACACTCCCAATATAGTGAGGAAGACAGAGGAGGCACTGCTGTGATAGAGGCAGAGGTGCTGTCCTATCCTGGACTTGGGGGTCAGAGCAGCTTTCCAAGGAAGTGCGGTGGAAGCTGAGCCCAGGCTGCAGGGAGGCAGCCGTCCCAGTCCACAGCGGGGCTTGGCCTGCGGAGAGGAAGGAGTAGGGCTGATAATGCAGGTGCAGGTGGGTCCTTTATGGAAATGTGTTGGGGGTGTGTGCAAGGGCTGGAGGGTGCTGAGAGGAAGCTGGAGGGCAGGTAGGGGAAGGGTTTGTAGGGACTCACAAGCAGTCTTAGGGAGCCTGACAGTACCAGGCAGGCAGGAAGGAAGGGTTCAGGCAGGACAGTGGTGCGGCGAGATCTGGGTTTAAGAGACGGCCAAACTGCCCTAGGGGCAGCTCTCAAACAGCCCCACATTTCCGTTCTTACTGTCATTCTCTGGACCCACCAACAGCAATTTGTCCTTCCCGGTGTCTGGGGTGGAACACTTTCCTTCCTTCCTTCCTTTCTTCCTTCCTTCCTTCCTTCCTTCCTTCCTTCCTTCCTTCCCTCCTGGAAATGACTTTTGGAAATTTCTTTTTCTTTTTTTCTTTTCTTTCTTTTTCCTTTTTTTTTCCCTTTCGCTTTTCTTTCTTTTTTTTTCTTTTTCTTTTTGCTTAGGTGTTGAATCCAGGGCCTTGCACATATTTTGCAAGCACTCTACCACTGAGCTGTACCCTCAGCCCAAACTTTGGGAAATTTCATGTACAATTTTGAAAATTGATACATAAAGAGAAAGAAGCATTTATCATGTCTTTCCAGAAAGACTTGTATTTCAGGGTGACCAAATTGGTTCTTGTTTATGTGTTTGTTTTTTAGGGTGATGGACTCAAACCCAGGGCCTCCTCCATGCTAAGAATGTACTCTACTACTGAGCTACATGCCCAGTCTTGGGTAGCCAAATTGTTAATAAGGCAAAGTTAATGTTTTAAAAATGGGGAAGCATTGTTAGAAATTGAAGACCATGATTTTTCAGGTCATAATAACAATGGATCAAAGCAATGATCAGGAATGAGAGGTTGGTAGGGAACTATATAATGGACAGATTGGGCTAATGGTACCTGAACTAACTCAATAATCTTAACATCACTAAAAGTGGGGCAATGAGAAATAAGATACTATGTTCTTCATGATATGAACACACCATGACCTAAGAATGATGTGGAGTGAAATCTGAATCTAACTACCAGTTTACAAAGGATAAAAAAAACATATCTAATACGCCAAAAAGATTAAAACAGCCATAGCATAATATGGGGAGTTCTTTAAGCAAATAACATGTTTTTTTCAACAAATGGCATGATGAAGGCAGGGAGTGGAGAGAGGAAATCAAATAGATTGAATAACACTTAAGAAGAGTGTAAGGTGAGCGCTTCTTTTTATCCTGATTCAGATCAACCAAATGGACATTTTTAAGGTGGTCTGGAAAATTTGAACACAGACTGGGAGTTGGGTGATATGAAGGAATTACTTTTGTTAAATGAGATGATGGGAAAGGCCAAAAAGAAAGTCTATCTGTTAGATATACATACCGAACTCCTTATGGGTATCATGATATCATAAGAGGTTTATTTATTCATTTATTCTTTTTGTGATGCTGAGGATCGAACTCTGGGACTTTGTGCATGCTAGGCGAGAGAGGTTAATTTTTACTTACTTCTAATAAAAAGTGGGTGATGAGGGTGGGTATGTACACCAAACTTGATAATATGTTGATAGTAATTGAAGTGAGGTGATAATACATGATGGGCTCATTATTCTCTTTACTCTGGGATATGCTTGAAATTTTCCATGAAACACTGAAAACAACATTAAGTTGAATTAATGCTGTCACTTGTGAAAACTAGCCTAAAATTGGCTCTCTTGTGAAAGAAAGAAAGAAAGAAAGAAAGAAAGAAAGAAAGAACTAAAGAGAGAGAGAGAAAGAAAGAAAGAAAGAAAGAAAGAAAGAAAGAAAGAAAGAAAGAAAGAAAGATTAATTAGTAAGTTCTGGGAAGATGTTAGCAACTTATTAGTTCCAAACTAAGACTGTCTCTTTGATGTGATCAGAAGGCTTAAAAAACACTTTAAAAGGAAATCATTTACTTAGTATGTAGATTCTGTGTTATTTCATACTAAAATATTCTTCAGGACAAAAAGCGGTCAGCATCCTCTCTTGGGAAAGTCTATGGGCTAAGTGAGCCCAGGACCAGGGGCAGGCGTGAAATCGTACTTCACACTTGGTTATGGTTTTGCTGGAAGTCTCTCTGCCTTGGCGTCTTCCTCGTTAAGATAGGAAAAATCAGACTAAACAATCTCTAGGATCCCTTCAGTTACCTCAAGCTGTGATTCTGTAAACAATCAATAACTGGTTAGCTCATGAGTTAGTCAACAATCACTTGGGAAGCGCGCACTATTTACTAGGCTGGGTGCTGGTGTGCAGCTGGACACAGCCCCCTGTGGTCATACAGCTGTGGTCTAACTGGATCTATCTTTTCCAAGGGAATGCTAGTTACTCAGAAAAATAGAGCGGGGCCTGGTGGTACCTTTTGAAAGGAAGATGGAGCGGTTTTCTCCCAGGCCTTCTCCTGACTCAAATGTCTGGACCCTTTCTCCCCAGACCATCTACATTTTAGGGTTTTTTTCTCCCAGTGTTAGGGATGATTCCCAGGGCTCCACATATGCCAAGCAAGTGCTCTACCACTGAGCTACACTCTCAGTTTCCCATTTGTATTTTAGAACAGCTGGGGGAGCAGCTGTTGCCTCCCAGGACCAGGGAAGGCAGTGCTCTGAGCAGCCAGCTGCAGGACATTGTCAAGAATCCCTCCACCCTGAAGGTGCTGGGCATGGGAGGAGGGCTCTGGGAGTAGGGTAGTGCAGAGGACGCCCAAGTAAGTACTAGAACGAACACATCAAACTTCCTCACTTCCAATTTTCTTTTTTAATAATTTTAAAATCCAATTATACCTTTTGACTCATCTGAGCAGTAAGAATCGGTCTGGCTTTTCTTAAGCATCTCTCTCACTCTCTCTCCTTCTTAACACCCACACTTAAATCTATATTAAACCTTCTTAATAAACTCCAAATTTGCCTCAGAAAAGAAATCAATCAGAAAAGCAAATTGCTTGAACTGCTGTCTCAAGTCATCTGTAAAATGATCCTGGTAGCTATCCTTGTACGGCACTGAGAACATTCGAGAGAAAGTAATTCCTATAAAATGATTAGTTCAATGCCTGACACATGAAATGCCCCAAGAAACAGCAGCTCTTTCATCACTTCTTATCCACTCAGTCCAGCTTACCAGTCCCAGACAGGAACTTCCTGGCTGTCCCCGCTGCCCCAGAGGGTGACCTTCCGGTTAGTTATCTGCGGTCCCTGCTTTGATCTTTCCCAGACGACACAGCAAGCCCAGGCTGGGCTCTGACCATTTAGTTTATGGGCCATGAGTCATTCTCTGGATGGAATGGCCCAGGCAGCTGTGCCGGAGCTCCCAAGAAACCAACCAGCCCCATAACCAATAGTGTTATATACAATTTCTGGGAAATGTCCTCCTGATAGAATGCAGTTGGGGTGGTTGCAGTTTGAGCAGTCATTTTGGAACATGAAGCTTAAAGCCCATGTTGAATGTGGCTCAGCAGCAAAATAGAATAAATCTAAGTTTTTTATCATCATGGTGCCACAATCTCAGCCCAAGATTACTTTCACCTAAATTTTACATAGAGCAAATTTGGTTTTTTGTTTGTTTGTTTTCAGTACTGGACTCTGAACCCAGGGCCTCATACATGCTAGGCAAGTGCTGTACCACTGAGCTCTACCCCAGCCCCTTATTTTATTTTGAGACAGGGACTTAAGTTTCACAGGCTGCCCATGGCCTGGAACTTTCAATCCTCCTGCCTCAGCCTCCTGAGTTGCTGGAATTACAGATGTGTGCCATGGTGCTGGCCAAAATGAATTTCTATATCATTTAAGACATTCCTACTTTGTTTTCTGTCCCTTACAGCTGAATTCATCTCCTTGAAAAAGCCATACTGATGATGGGTTTGAGTGCGTTAAAATTTGATATGTAACGCTTATGTCTATTGCTCCTTATTGAAGATTTTCTAGTAAATCTAGTATCTAAAACAGTGGTTCTCAAACTTTTGGTCTGAGGACCTTTTCATTATGAAGCAGGCTGGGGATGTGGCTCTGTGGTAGAGATCTTGCTTAAGATGTATGTGGTCCTGGGTTCAATCCTCAGGACCACACACACAAATACACAAGGTATAGGGGTACATGTCTGTAATCCCAGCGACTCAAGAGGTAGAGGCAGGAGAATCTTGAGTTCAAGGCCAGGGGCAGCCTGTGTAATTTAGGCCTATGTAACAGACCTTGTGTCAAGATAAAAAAAAATTTTTTTTTGGTGTGGTACTGGGGGTTGAACCCAGGTCCTTGCACTTGCATGCCCTGCAAGTGCTGGACCACTGAACTGCACCCTCAGCCCATTTTTTACTTTTTTGAGACAGGGTCTCACTAAATTACGCAGACTGCCTCTGGTCTCCTGCAGACTGCCTCCTGCCCCACCTCCTGAGCCGCTGGGATTACAGGCGAGTGCCACCATACCGGGCTAAGATTAAAAAAAATTTAAAGGGAGCTGGAGGTGCACCTCAGTGGTAGAGCATTTGCAAAGTATGCACAAGTTTCTAGGCTCAGCCCTCTAGTACTACAAAAAAAAATTCATATTATGAACCCCAATGAGCTTTTATTTATTAGGTTGTATCTATCAATATTTACTGTATTAGAAATTAAAACTAAGACCATTTAAAAACAGAAGAATACATAAATGTACATCCCATTAACTGTCATGAGCAATTGACTTCATCACACAGCAGGTGATCAGATACCATGTAACCTCTGGAAAACTCCACTGCATATTTAGGAGAGAAGAGAGTGAAACAGGCAGAGAACATCCTAGTATTATTATGAAAATAGTTGAGACTTTGTTAAATAAAATTTACAGGAAGTCAGCTGGCCATGGAGGTGCTGGAGTTTAGCTCAGCTGGTAGAGTGCTTGCCCTGTGTGCTCTGAGGCCCTAAGTTCAATCCCCAGCACCCCAAAAATGGGAGAAGGACTCTGTAGCCCACTCCCCAAACAATGAGCTATCGAAAACCCTATGTATAGCAGAGAAACAGTGACATAGTGTCAGGCACGACAGTGTCAGGGAGTGTTTTGTTTTGTTGTATATAGGGTTGCTATGAAGACCTGACTCCATAGCACCTAATAACAACAACAAGCCAGTCATGGTGGTGTGGGCCTGAATCCCAGCACTCAGGAGGTGGAGCAGGAGAATTGCAAGTTCAAGGTCAGAGGCACCCTGCGTGATTTAGCAAGACTGTGTGTCAAAATAAAAAATTTAGAAATTACAGGAAGGCACTGATATGGACTGAGCTCCTGCACTGGGCCTGAAAGACCAGAGTGAACCAGAATGGAGTCACTCATGCTAGGGACATGGGATCAAATTGAACTTTGAAACGGTTCAGTTTGCCCAAACACTGGAGTCACAGTAATGAATAAGAAGGGGCCCAGCTTACCTGAGCCAGCAAAATGAGGAAGTCGGCTCTGTTTTAACCTAATAAGGAAAGTAGCTTTGAAAAGCCCAACCTGCTTTTTTTGTGTCCTGTTCCTGATTTATTTAAGCCAGGCACCCCTGCTCAGCTCACTGGTGCACCACGAGACATTCCTCATTTGTGAATCCCCAATAATAGCCAATTTGATGCTTATATTACATTTGTTGTAATTTTGTCTTTTGACAACTCTACTCCCCAGCCCTCCTCCCCTATGGTGCTGGGGCAAAGCCAGGGCCTTGCACACACTCGGAAAGAGCTCTACCACTGAGCTGCATCCTCAGCCCTTTGATTTTGTTTTCTGGGACAGGGTCTTGCTATGGATCTGAGGGTGGCCTGGAACTCACTATGACTCCCAGGCAGTCCTCAGACTCATGATCCTCCCTCCTCAGCTACCTGAGTGTTGAGATTACAGGCATATGCCTCCACACCTGGGTTTTGACAACTCTTACAAGGACAACCTTTAGGGATGGACCTCAGACTAGGGAACACTGATTTAATTTTTTTTTTTTTTTTGGTGGTGGTGCTGGGGATCAAACCCAGGCCCTAAAACATACCAGTTAAGCACTTTACCACTGTGCTACATCTTCAGCACACTAAAACCTGAGATTTTAATTAAATACTTAAGAAGGGTCTGACATACTTTCAGTGACTTAAAAGTCTCTGAACAGAGCTGGGCATGGCGTTGCACACCTATAATCCCAGCACTCTGGAGGCTGAGGCAGGAGCACGAATGCCAGTTGGAGGCCAGCGGGGCTATAGAGTGAGCTGCAGGCCAGTCTGGGCTACACAGTGAGACTGTCTCAAAAAGACCAAGAGAAAAAAGGTCTCTGAACATGACGGTGCCTAAGATTCTGCAGTAGTTGTTTATGGTTTATTTGGCTGAGTTTGGCCCCAGCATCCATTTTCCCTTCTTTGAGAACTGTGCCTTGACTTCCCTCTATGAAGGCCATACCTTCTCCTCTGCTTTTAGCTCCACTTAGAAAAAGAGCATGTCACTAGGCTAAGCCACTCCCTTGCCTGGCCTCGTAGCTCTTTCAGGGGTCAAGCTGAGGTGTAACAGTAGCACAGAAGCTGGCTGGATCTGGTGGGGAGGCAGGCAGAGCAGCTTTCCTGAGGTCATAAGCGGGGTTGCATGGACAGGGGGCCAACACGAAGGACAGCTGAGTTAGGGGGGGATGTAGAGAGAGAGGAAGACAGGTAGAGAAAAGGCTGAATGGAGACAGAGAGAGACAGAGCTCCAGGTCTTGCACGTGCTAGGCCAGCACCCTAACACTGAGCTACACCCTCAGCCCTCTCTTCTTTTTGTCTGTCTGTCTGTCTAGGCTGTGTGCACCACCACACCTGGTTAGAAATCTGATTTCTGACTCTGTAAGACCAGGTGAGCCACAACCATCTCTGCAAGAGAAAGGCAGCGAGATTCCTTTCCTGTGGTGGGGGAAAATTACCCTATGGCCAAGAGAAGCAGCAAAGCAGCACATGGAAAGAGGAAGAAAGTCATGGGAGTGGATTAGAGGAGCCTTGGTCAGGTGGAAAGTTTGTTCTGGCTTCAAAAAGGAGCTGAAGCAGTGTCTGAGGCTGCTGTCTGGGTCACAAACGTAATTTTGATGACTCTATGGCCAAGTTATGCAGGGGAGGCTCCTCCAACTTTTAGCAAGCCCTTTCTCTTCCTAGGCATGTGAAGAATTGCATTCCTTTTGGGGCTGGGCCTCCTAGGGAGGTTTCCTCTTTCCTGGAGAGAGCCAGGGAGGAAACAGGAGAAGAGACTTAATGTGACCATCAGCAAACTTTGGAGCCTGTTAAGATTCGAATGTAACCCCTGATTCTGCACCAATTTCTTCAATCATAAAACGATGATGATGATAGTACGCTCATAGGGCTGTTGCAAGAATAAGATGGGCTATTAAAATGTTACTGAGCTGGGAGTAGTGGCACATGCCTGTAATCCCAGCAACTCGAGAGGCAGAGGCGGAGGCGGGAGGATTGCAAGTTCAAGACCAGAGACAACCTGCGTAATTTGGCAAGACCCTGTCTCAAAAAGTAAAAAAAAAAAAAAAAAAAAAAAAAAAAAAAAAAAAAAAAAAAAAAAAAAAAAAAAAGGCTCAGTATGCAGCACTTGCCAAGCATGCAAGCATGAAGCCCTGGGTTCAACCCCTAGTACCGCCAAAAAATGTTCTTACTGTTGTTAGGTGCCATCAAGTCTGTGTCCGAGTCACAGAGACCCTATGTACAACAGGCGTAAGAGTATTGTTAGTGCTTCTCCGCTATGCATAGGGTTTTCAATGGCTGATTGTTTTTTAGGAGTGGGTTGCCAGGTCCTTCTTCCAAGCCTACAGAACCTGGTGTTCCCAGGTGGTCTCCCATCCACATACCAACCAGGACCGACCCTGCTTAGCTTCCGAGATCTGACAGGATCAGATGCTACAGTAGTATGTCTGCAACCATTAAAATGTACTTGGAAAGAATTATGTAAGATGTAACCATTAGAGAAAACTAGAGAAGGCCCTCCGTGTCCTACTAGCTTTTCCACTTCTTGAGAATCTATAATTATTCTGAAATTAAAAGTGCTAAACAAAAGTTTTAAAACATTAATAAGAAGGAGAGAAGAGGCAAAAAAAATCCCCAAGTGCTGGATGGGGGACTTGTAGTGTTTCCTAGCACCTGGGCAATAGGATTGAAAAGATGAGAGAGAGAGAATTGGATGAGAAAGAAAATGGAGTCTTCTATGAATTATTAATTAGATCTCTTTTAATGTTCTTAGAGATACGAAGCGAAAACTGGAGTTTTTAAATGATTTGTGACAGGAGCCTGGGGCTCTGCTGTGGTCCTTCCGCGTTATGCTCTTTACAAAGGCAGGGGGCAGCTCCACTTGCTCCTTTTCGCCGTCGCAGCCTCCCTAGCCCCTGGACTGGTTGCCCAGCACCTACCCCAATCTTCTTCTCCAAATCATTGTCAGAATAAGGACAAAATCGGTACCCTCTGTCTCAGGATCTTTCCAGAACTTCCTTTAAGATGCCAATTTCCTCTCAGGCCTATGACCTCACCTCATCCCCCCTATTCCCTGTGCACGACAAGGAGAACCCTGGAGGGCTGGGGTGCAACCAAGGGCTGGAGTCGCCACTGTGGCCTTCATGGTGATGCTCACTTTGACACTTCCCTGCCCTCCACCAGGCCAGCTGGACGGGCCCCAGCTCCTTTGCTCAGGGAACTGTACCCCATGGCAGGTGGAAGAGTCTTGCTGCTGTCCCGCCACCCTGAAGGCAACACGGAGGGCTGCCACAAAGGTGACCTGCTGCCTGGCTGCTCAGCACGGCCTGGAGAGGGCACTGCCTTTGGGGAGGCTGTGGTCCCCAGCTATTGAGCCAGTGCCTTCGCTCGTGCTGAAGTTCCGTTTCATCTGTTGGCGATGTTAGAGGATCGCCAATCCCACACAGGATGAGGCAGGTGACCCTGGGAAATCCCAACTCATCTGGGCCACTGACCTGGAGAGGAGGCTTTTGCACCAGGGAAAAATCTGGTACCTATGCCTTGGGGCATATGCCCTGTGCCAAGGGCTGAATTACCTACCCAGGCATTGATGGAGGAGCAAGGAATTGGGGTTGTCTAAAGCAGAGATCCCCAGCCTTTTTGGCAACAGGGACTGGTATTGTGGAAGACAGGTTTTCTTTTTTTCTTTTTATTAGTATTTTATTTATACATATTGGTGGAGTACAGATTAAGAAGTCAGTTGATATATCCATTATTCAACTACTGAATCAGATTTTCTTATACTTCCATCTCCTTAAACATTTACAGAATAGAATAAACAAAAAGAGGAAGTAAGAATTTTAATTAACATGTAATGAGTTATATGCAACCATGAGTTATACCTCCATTGATTTTTTTCTTTCCTTTTTTCTTCCTTTTTCTTTTTTGTATTTTCATAGAGTTGCATCCTGTATTTTGCATTTTTTTCTCTCCCTTTTTATCCCTCTACATTGTTTCCCCTCCCCCTTCCCTCTTCCCCATCATCCACTCCCTCTCACTAGTCTCTCCACCCATATAGGGTCCAATTGTATTTTCCATTCTTAGATAAGTATGATTATATATATATGTGTGTGTGTCTATGTATATATATGTGTGTGTATACACATATATATGTATATATACATATGTGTGTGTATATATACATATATGTGTGTATACACACATATAAATATATAAATATATATATGTATGTGTGTGTGTATATATATATATATATATGTATTATATATATATATACACATATGTTTTTTCCTTTAAGGTAGATTTAGCTCAGTGGCACTGCAGTGCCACTCTGCAGTCTCCAAGGTCCCGAGTTGGATTCCCAGCACTGCAAAAATGGGAGAAGGACATGGCAATCCACTCCAGAGGCAATCCCAAAACCACTGAAAACCATATGAGGGTCGCTATGAATCAGACATGATTCAAGGGCACCTAACAACAACAACAAGGTAGATTTAGTGCCTGCATATGAATGAGAACATGTGGCATTTCTCTTTTTGAGTCTCAGTTATTTCACTTAAATGATACGCTCCAGTTCCATCCATTTTGCTGCAAATGACATAATTTCATTTTTAATCACCACTGAATAATATTCCATTGCATATATATGCCACAAATTTTTCATCCAGTCCTCTGTTGATGTCTGGGTTGATTCCACACTCCTGCAATTGTGAAGAATGCTGTATTCAATATGAAAGTGCAGGTGTCCCTGTGATATGACGACTTATTGTCCATTGGGTGTATTCCTAGAAGTGATATAGCTGGATCGTATGTTAGTTCTATTTTTAGTTTTCTGAGGTGCCTCCATATTGATTTCCAAAGTGGCTGACTAACTTACATCCTCACTGGCAGTGTAAAAGGGTTCTTTTTCCTTAGCATCCTTGGCAGCATTTGTTGTTATTTATTTTGTTAACCTTGGCCATTCTTATTGGGAAGACAGTTTTTCAATGGACAAGGGAGGGGGGATGCTGATCTGACAGGAGATGGAGCTCAGATTGTCATGTGAGCCATAGGAGCAGCAGTAGATTCAGGCGTAAATGCAGACGGTGCAGGGTTAGGGCCCCCTGGCTTAAAGGGAAGGGACATCCAGGCAGAGCTCCACAGCAAAGCCTGGCCTCTGCACACAGTGGGGGCCAGCTGTCCCCAGCACAGAGGTCAGGCTCTGCAGGTGCACTGTCTGCATTCAAATCTGTCCACTTCTAGTAACCAGGTGGCTTTGGGCAAGTTACCTCTCTGGGTTGCAATTTCCTCATTAAATGACAAAATAGAAAAACAAGCAAAAAGGCTCCTATTTCTTAAGATTGTTGTGTGAATGAAATGAGATAATATGCATCATGTGCTTAGCCCAGGGCCTGGCACATATAAAGTGTATATAAATTCAAGCTGTGGTAATTTGTGTAAGAAAAGTGTTAGAATCCGTCAGTGCCATGTCCAGCTCTGCTCTAAGGTGCTGGTCACCTCAGTAAATCTTTCAGCATCTCTAGATCCATGCTTTCTCCTTTGAAAACTGAAAGAGTTGAACCAAGGGTGGACACTCCTACTAGAGTAATCTCTGAAACACTGGAGGGAAGTGTGCCAGGGTTTCCTCTGCTTGGAAATGCTGAGTTTTCAGTGCCTTGGTAAGCAGTAAGCTATACCTCCTCCGTGGACCTCAGCCCAAGAGGGAGGATGGCTGGATGACAGAGACCTTCTCAAGATACTTGGCTGGAGCCTCACTGACACAAACAAGAGCATGGTTCAGTTCTGAAGGTAATGAGAAGCCCTGAGAGAAAGCCCTGTCTCTGCTCATGTGTGGGGGCAGGGCTGCCATGCAACTCTAGGATGTCAGAGCTAGAAATGTGCTTAGGGAGTTTCTAGTTCAGGAGGTTTATAGCCACATTCTGGGCATACTTTGACAGGCCCACTATTAACATTCATCTCATCTTGTATGTTGTTGTTAGGTGCTGTGGATTCGGTGTCCGACTCATAGCGACAACAGATGAAATGCTATTGCCAATGCCTCTCTGCTATTCATAGGGTTTTCAATGGCTGATTATTTCTTGGGAGTGGGTTGTCAAGTCCTTCTCCCACTTCTACAGCACTTGGTGCTCCCAGGCAGTCTCTCATCCAAGTACTAACCAGGCCTGAACTTGCTTAGCTTCAAAGGTCTGACAGGATCAGATGCCACAGTGGTATAGCTGCAGGCTAAGGTACAGCCCAGGCTGGCCTTGGATTCCCAATCCTCCTGTCTCATCCTCTTCAGCAAGATGATTACTGGCATGTGCCATCACAGCCAGCATCTTGTATACCTGTAACCATATTTAACATTCAGAGTGAAAAACCACCAAGACTCTGAAACTGGTCACTCAGCAAATGTTAAAACATCAGGGACCAAAATCTATGAATACGCTGTGGCAGGTTCTGCTGGGTGTTTCCTAAATTCACATCCTTTTTGCTTGGGTGTGGAAACTGCCTTTGGTTGGGCTCATGGCCTCCTAATTAAGGACTAATTTCCCAGACTCCCTTACAGCTAGGTATGTCCATGCAATCAGTTTTGGTCAATGGGATGCCAGGCATAGGTACTAGACTTTTTGTGAATGTGACTGTTGAGGGTTTCCCTGAAGTGTGGGGGTGGGGCCTCTTATCCCTCTTCTTGTTGGTTCCCATATGGACATGACGGTACAACTCAAGCAGCTGTTCTGAACTCTGAACTGGAAGCCTCATGCTGAGGTTGGTGGACAAAGAGACAATGAATGACTTGAGTCCTTGAGATACAATCTTCTATCTTACTTAGGCCTCTGCTATGACAAGTTTCTTCTGTCTTACTTAGGCCTCTGCTATGACAGGTTTTCTGCTTTTTGCAGCAAAACCTAATCAACAAAGTTGTGTTCTGTGATTGGCTTTATGATGCATTAGCAACTAATTTCATGGCACACTGAATGACTCAAGAGACAAAACCACTTGTCACTCAGGTCAAGAGAGAGGATTCTTCAGACACCCAGGAGCCTCCTTGTGCCCTTCCCCGAGCACGACTCTCTCCTTCCTCCTAATCCAATCTCCCTCCCGATTTGTACAGTAGACATTTCCACATTATTATGCTAGAACATTCCCTTGGGCATGCTGGCACATGTCTATAATCCCAACATGTTGGAGGCCAAGGCAGGATGACCACAAGTTCTAGGCCAGCCTGGGCTACATAACATTCCCTCAAAAACATTTTGACTAGAGACCACTTTTTATCTGTTTTAAACAGGATCATGGTTAACACTTTGATGACATACAGCTTCCTCTGATCAAAAAGTTGTCAAATAAGGCCGGTGATTGTGGCTCAGTGGTAGAGTGCGTTGCAAAGCTTGTGTGAAGCCGTAGATTCAACCCCCCAGCACTGGGAAAAAAAGTTGTCAAATAACTGAAACAGTCTGACCCCTTCATTTTACAGAGGAAGAAAATGAAGCTCACAGAGAGGAAAGGGTTTAGGATTTTTTCCCTTCCTTTCCCTTCCTTTCCTTTCCTTTCCTTCCCTTTCCTTCCCTGCCTTTCCCTTCCCTTACCCTTCTTTCTTCTTTCTTTCTTCTCTCTCTCTTTCTTTTTCATTCTCTTTTCCTTTCTTTTTTTTTCCCTTTTCTTCCTTACTTCCATTTTGTGTGGGAGGGGTGTGGGAGGGTTGGAGAGTGAATTCAGGTCTTGCACATGCTAGGCAAGTGCTCTACCAGCCCCTTTCTTTACATTTTTATCTTGACACAGGATCTTGCTAAATTGTACAGGCTGCCACTGGCCTTGAACCTGTGACCCTCCTGCTTTACAGCCTCCCGAGTCACTGGGATGACAGGCATGAACCACAGCACCCAGTTCCTTCCTTGTTTGTTTTTTCTTTGTTTGAGACATGTTCTTACTACGTAGCCCAGGTTGGCCCTGAACTCACAATCTTCCTGCCTCAGACTCCTGAGTGCTGGGATTATAGCCATACGCCACCACATTCAGCAAATAGTGATTTCATATGGTTCAACTTTGTGTGTGTGTGTGTGTTTGTGTGTGTGTAGTAATGGGGATCAAACCCAGGGACTTGTACATTCTCGGCAAGTACCACTGAGCTACAACCTCAGCCTAGCTTTCTATTTTTATGCTATACAACATGATGTTTTGATATATGTATACATGAGAAAGACTTTGCTTTACTTGGTCCTACAATCAGCAACCATGGAAGCAACAGTCAAGAGATCAAAAGATGCATTGCATTGGGAAAAGCTGTTGCAAAAGACCTCTAAAGTATCGAAAAGTAGAGATGTCACACTGAAGACAAAGGTGGGCCTGACTCATGCCATGGTATTTTCAGTCACATCATATGGTTGTGAAAGTTGGACATTGAATAAGGAAGACAGGAGAAGAATTGATGCTTTTGAACTATGGTGCCAGAGATGAATATTGAATATACCTTGGACTGCCAAAAGGACCAACAGATCTGTCCTAGAACAAGTACAACCAGAGTGCTCCTGGGAAGGAAGCATGGCTAGACTGCATCTTACATACTTTGGACACAGTCAGGAGGGACCAGTCCCTGGAAAAGGACATCATGTTTGGGAGAGAGGCAGGTCAATGAAAAAAAGGAAAACCCTCAACTAGATGGATTGACACAGTGTCTGCAACAATGGGCTCAAACATGAGCAAGATCGTGTGGCTGGCACAGAATTGGGGAGTGTTTTGTTCTGTTTCACAGAGTCACTAAGAGTCAAACCCGACTCTATGGAACCTAACAACAACAACAAGAGCAGCCAACAAATTAGTGGCAAAGTAGATGGGGACTGAAATAGTCTGATCCCTTCATTTTACAGAGGAAGAAAATGAAGCTCACAGAAAGGAAAGGGTTTAGGTTTTTTTTCCTCCCCTTCCCTTTCCCCTTCCCCTTCTCCTTCCCCTTCCCCTTCCTTCCTTCCTTCCTTTTTTCTTCCTTTCCTTTCCTTTCCTTTTCTTTCATTTCCTTTCCTTCTTTTCTTCTTCTCCCTGACTCCTTAAGAGTTTATTTTCCAGTTCACCCAGGGGAAGGGACCCAGAAACAATGTGCCAGCCCTGCCCAGTGACCTCAGGAGGGGAAAGACTCAAATTCAGCCTCTAGTACTAGGCATTCAGTCCTCAACCAACACCAAACCTGGCTCTTACCACACAGATCTTGGGAAAAAGAAGCTGCCAAGGACCCTGGCAATGGGTCTTCCCAGAATGCTTTGCCTTTTATCCCAAAGAAATGCATTGACAAAGGTGGGGACACACCCAGAGCCACTCATTGGGGGTGCCAGTAGGATGAAGGTATCTTCTTAGGCTTCCCCAGACCCAGCATGGCGGCATCTCCCCCACCGTGCTACATGCACCAAGCCTAATACACAGAGGTCCTCGGTTATGACTGGGGTTAAGGGTGATGCCCAGTCTCTGGTGACCAGATGTGTATTTGACCCATTGTACTGACCAGCGTGTGGCTGCTCCTAACTTGATTTCAGGAGAATCCTTCACACTTGCAAATCTATACTGTGTAGGATGCCCGCAGTATTTTTGTGTAGGACATGCTAGTGTCCAACATGTCCTGCTGGCCTTCTGTCTTAGATCGTTGGATATTTAAAGACAGGCCTGTTGCCATCTGCCTCATGCTACCCGTTTTAGAATTAACAAACAATGTTAGCAAAGATGCTCTGACGCTCTCTGTAAATATTCCTATGACTAGAAGTTTGGGAAATGATGCAGTCTTTCTCTGTTTTGAAAATTCTCAATTACAATATTAGCATGCCGAAGGCTCTGAGAACTCCCTCAGTACATAATTTTGCTTGATGTCGGTGGAGCTGGCATTTACCAAACTTTTTTTTGGCTTTGGGACCTTGTGTTTTGCTAACATTTTGCACAGAATAGCTGGTGAATGATCCTGTAGTCTCTTTGGTGGATAAAGGATGCATTAATCTCTTAGGCTATACAGCATGGCTAGAAAATCACCTTTTTGGCCCAGGGAGCCTGCCTCTTTGGAAAAGTACTGAATTCTCCAAAACGCTGTAAAATCCACTCTTCATAGCCCCAGGAAGCAACACAGAGTGGACTTAGACCTGCCCAGGCTGGGGTGGGCTCCTGGGGAAACTGGCTAGGCCCCATGGCCTGGCACCAGCCTTACTTTACCAAGGGCCCTGCCAGCCAGCAGCCACCCAGTGTGCGTCAGGCCTTGTTTTTCCTCCCCTGCCCTGTTCCTTTCAGAGCACAGCTGAATGGCTCCAGTCTCTGGGTCCTGAGAGGGCTCCAGCCAACACCAGACCCCTCCAAGTCTGCCAGCTCCTCTCCCACCACCTTGATAAACAACACACTCCACGCTGGGAACCATGGCACAGGGATGTTGTCCTCCCTCACGCACCCCAGGTCGCGGCCCCCCTCCGCCTGGGCTTCCTTCCCAGGGACTTGGCCGCCAACCCATTTGACACTCACCCCCAGCCCAGTCACCTGAAGGAAAAGAGACCCACAGAAGGCCTGTGATGAAAGGGCCTTTAATCCTGGGGTTTTCTGAGTTTTGTTTTTAGCAGGAAAACCTTATTTTCAAAATAAATTATTACGCAGAATTTGCCAGTTTATAGAACAGATAAATAAGTGCATTTGTGGCAGACTTGTTTATTATAGGAAAACACTGGAAAGGAACTAAATGTCCATCAGGAGGGACCAGGTTAAATAAAATTATGGTGAAGTTGTACAATGGAATATTATTCAGCCATCTAAAAGCACGAGGCATGCCCCAACAATAACAGCACAAGTTCTGGGAAAACCTTTATTTTATATGGACAGTATTTGGTCCACAGTTCCATTTTAGAGCAAAGACTAAGATCACTACTTGTTTTGTTAAAACTTACTGCCTCCTATTTAAGCTTGCATGTTTATTTGGTATTTAAATATGGTGACCAAATGTCCTGTTTTGCCCTGAACTGGAGGGTTTCCTGAGATATAGGACCTGAAGTGCTAAAACTGAGAAAATCCCAGCCAAAGGACAAGTTGGTCACTCTGTGCTTAACACTTTATTTTATAAAGAATAAGTAGATGATTACAAATTTTAGCCAGGGTATTCACAAGCGAAACCGAACCAATACTTATACTTTAAATAAAAGGACAAAAGGACCTAGGCTCACATGAAGCATGAAACTGTCTGAAGACAGTGAGAAGGAGGGGAACAGGCCAGGGGCAGAAGTGTGCTAAGTGTGCCTGCCTTAATTCTCATCCAGGGAGCAGTGGGGGATTTACCCACACAATGAAACAAAGCTTGTCAATTATATACTTACGTACCCCATCATAAGAAAATGGATGGGCTGATTTTTACCAAATTTTAAGGGATTTATTTATTGATTTATGTATACCTGTATGTGTGTATGTACACATGTATGTATTTAGATCCCCAGCACCATGTGTGTAGAGTACCCCCACCACATACAAATCAAAACCATGAGGTGAAGAGCTGATGGGAGAGTTGATAAAGGATGGGTTAGGTGGACAACATTTGAATCCACCCAGCCATCCTAACATTACCAAAAGAAAGACAGCAGATGCTGTGTGCTTCCTGATGTGATGTAAAAGTGAAACATTCCCAGCAAAAACAAAAACAAAAAATCAAACAGGGCTCTTATCAAACTTAATCTTCAGCTGGATGTGGTGATGCATGTGTGTACTGCCAGCACGCGAGAGGCTGAGGCAGGAGGATTGCAAGTTCCAGGCCAGCCTGGGCTAGGTAAGTGAGACTGTCTCAAAAAACAAAAATAAAACAAAATAAATAAAATTTTTAAAAAGCAGAAAGAAAAAGAAAGGAAGGAAGGAAGGAAGGAAGAAAGAAAAGAGGAGAAAAAGAAAAAAGGAAAGAAGCAAAGAAAGGAAGAAAGAGCACCCAGCTGCTCCTGGTTTCTCAGGCCAATACCTTCACCTCTCTGGTGCTTCGCTTTATCCACATGCACCATGAGCCCCTGCTAGCTCTGCTTGTGGGATTCATCCCTAGGAACTCCTGAGACAACTGATACCCAGCCATATTGTTGTTGTTGTTAGGTGCTGTTGAGTCAACCTAAGGCATTCTATCCACTGGAGTTCAGTTGCAGGCAATGGGCATTACTCGAGCTCCGACAGAAACCTCATGCAGCGCTTCCAAAAGGGTTGGAAAAACTGGAAGAAGGGGCTGTGGCTGGACTCCCAAGGACGATTCTCGAGCAATTAGGGTGAACAAGCCCCAGAGGAGCAGCCACCTTGCCACCATCAGGAAGGCAGGGTTGGACTATGAAGTTCAGGTCTGCACAGCCATGGCTGTGATACGAGGGCTCTGGGAGCCACGGCCACATCTATCCCTCAACACCTAACAAAGCTCATCTCTGGACAGCAGAACGCTGCTGCGGAATGGCCCAGGTCTCCAGCCTGCGCTGGAAGGAACATGCCTTTCATGACTCCCACCTTTCATATCTAGCAGGAGGGAAATCTAATCGACAAAACTAATTTTCAATGAGACCCTTAGCTGTAGGGAAATCAAGAGTATATGGTGCTCAGCCTTCCAGCATGGCATCTGAGGAAAGCACCCAGAAAGGAGGTTGGAGGGGATGTGGAGTGCTGACAGACCAGATGTGCCTATTGGTGGGAAATTAGCTAACCAAGCCAAGCTACCTTCTCTCACTGGAACATTTCCCAGCCACTGAAATAGACTAAAGGGACAACTCGTCTGAGAAGAATTCCAAAAACATATTCCAGGTAATGGATGTAGATACTTTCCCCTCAGGAAGTGGAGTGTATGTCCCTAGGTTCCCTGAGTGAGGCAGGACCTACTGACTTGCTTTCTGAGGATGGAGTAGGGAAAGAGGAAGATGGTCTCTTTACCACGGAGGAGCCTGGCAAACAAGGCCTCAGCAATGTGACCAGAGTGAATGTGGCCAGGGACAGGTCCCAGGGACAGCAGGTGCCCCCGCTCTGGTGCGTAATATGGAGAGAAGGGCATTTCACTTTTCTGTGTCTTCTTCTGACTCTGGTCTGATCAGAAGGAAAACATCAATCAAACTCAACTAGTGGGACAGTCTATAAAATACTTGGCCAGGATTCTTCAAAACTGGAAAATGAAACATAAAAAATGGGGAATCAATAAACTGTGAAAGACAAGGGGAGGTTAAGAAGCTCTGATAGCCAGGCACAGTGGCTCACACCTGTAATCCCAGCAACTCGGGAGGCTGAGGCAGGAGGATCGCAGGTTAGAGGCCAGAAGCAGCCTGTATAACTTAGTGAGACCCTGTCTCAATTTAAAAAATAAAAATGGGCCTGAGGGTGCAGCTCAGGAGCAGACGACTTGCAAAGTATGCGCAAGGCCCTGGGTTCAGCCCGCCAATACCAAAGATAAAAATGAAAGCTCTGATGCCTAAATGCAACATGGTGCCCTGGATTGGGTCCTGGGACACCAGGCAGACAGTGAGGGGAAAACAGGCGGAGTCACTTTAGTGTTGCCCAGTGGGAACAGTCTGGAATCCTGAGGCACCACCATCTCTGCAGGGTGGTTTGAAGGAGTGGCGGAGGCTAAGGCGGTGTTGAGAAGGTCTCAGCCCTGGAGAGGAATCGGGCTTCAGAGGCTCCTAGCTGCCGTCCAGCCTCAGCCTCCAGCCTGTTCTTCCCGCCCTTCCTGCCATCTCAGTGGCTTCTCTGGACTCTCTAATTACTAGAAACACACGGGCAGCCACAGCTTCTGTTTAGATAAAAAAGGAGCCCTGGACCCACAAATGGCTGCCTTCACAAGGGCTGTTTCCAAATCTGTCCCTGAGTGAGGCACGAGGAGGAGGCAGAGGCAAAGATCAGAGAAGCGGTGCAGATTCCAGAAGCCAGACTCACCGCACACCTGCCAGGCTGGGGGCTTTATGCCATCACCTGAGGACAGACTGAAGGCCCCCGCGGGTACCCTCCTGGTGGCCTCAGGCCCTCCAGCTGTTCCCTTGCTGTGTGAATCCTGGAGCTGGCGTGGGAGCTGTGGAGGCCCCAGAACTGCTGGGCCTCTACCCGATTCCTTTTGCTTCCACTAGCAAAGTGGCATCAGAAAGGCTGGTGGCAAGGGGAGATTAAGAAGCTCTGATAGCCAGGCACAGTGGCTCACTCCTGTAATCCCAGCAACTTGGGAGGTTGAGGCAGGAGGATCATAGGGTTGAAACCAGAGGCTGCTTGAGTAACTTAGCAAGACACTGTCTCAATTTAAAAAATAAAAAAGGGGCTCAGTGGCAGAGCACTTGCAAAGGATGCACAAGGCCCTGGATTCAACCCTGAAGGGAAAGAAAGAAAGAGAAAGAAAGAAGAAAGAAAGAAAGAAAGAAAGAAAGAAAGAAAGAAAGAGGAAAAAGAAAGAAGGAAAAGAAGGAAGAGCGCAAAGAAGAAAGGAAGAGAGAAAAGAGGAAGAGAGAAAGAAGGGAGGAAAGAGGAAAAGAAGAGAAAAACAAAAGAAATGTGCTAATTTCACAGAGCTGATAAAGTCAAACTCTGCTGAGCCTGTGTTCTTATTCAAGATGCAGTATGCATGGGGCGCTATGGGTCTGGAAGGATTATTAGCATCCTAGGAGCTGATGGTGAGCAGATTGGTGGGAGGGGCTCCTGATTTCCTGAAGCTCTAATATTTTATCCCAGGGACATGAGGGAGGGCTGAGGTTTGCCCAGGGACACGCACACTTGCCCTCTCTCAGGAAGCAGATGAGGGAACTTGTCTTTGTCCATGTAACTAAGTGGCCACACCCCTTATAGACACAAATCTAAAAGCAGCTCTGGTGGACACGCCCGAGAAATTATGGATTTGGGCTTTTTAAAGACTGGCACTAATTAAAGGAGAAAGCCACAGACAAGGTGGGGGCCTGAGCAACGCTGCCTCCCCCGCAGCATAATCTCCAGGTTCCGCTTTTACTTCTTCATGGTCTCCCAGGGTGGAAAGGATCTGGATCTGAAGTTTGTCAACCTCAGTTTTCCGACTTCAAATGGCGTAACTGTGAAAGCACCCGCTTAAAGAGAAGCTGTATTTGCACAGCTGTCGTGAAGGATTAGGAACTTGACCATCTTATTTAGTTCCCATGGTCGTCACTGAAGCTACTAGGATGACTCCCGTTTTATAGATGATACTGAGTTTCACAAAACAGTGACTTTCCCAAGGTCACAGCTACCAACGGGCAGGGGAGGAATGTGAAGCCGGTCTGCTGAGGGCTGCAGACGGAAGCCCAGCATATAAAATGGAATCAAAGCTGGGCTGATGGCACCTGCCTGTAATTCCAGCACTCAGGAGGCTAAGGCAGGTCTGTGAGTTCAAGGCACCCACTAGGCTACATGGAGAGACCCCGTCTCAACAAAACAAAACAAGCAAAAACAAAAGACTGAGTTGAGGCCAGCTGCAGTGGCGCATGCCTATAATCCTAGCAGCTTGGGAGGCGGAGGAAGGATCGCAAGTTCAAGACCAGAGGCAGTCTGTGTAATTTAGCGAGACCCTGTCTCAAAAAGTAAAAAAAAAAAAAAAAAAAAAAGGGATGGGGGGCACAGCTCAGTGGTCCAGCACTTGCAAAGCATGCAGGCACATGGCCCTGGGTTCAAACCCCGGTACCGGGAAAAAAAAAAAAAGACTGAGTTGAGCTGCCTTGTTTTGGGCCTGGGTAAATTCACTGGATCAATGTAGCTACCAAGACTCTTCTTGTGACCTGAGGGGGCCTTGGGGAAAACTGCTTGCACTAGGGAGCAATTTTAAAAACTAGGAACAACTCAAATGCCATCAACAAGAGAACCAAGGAACACCTTAGATACACACAAGGGAGTGCTTACTCATCAGCGATAATGAACCACTTATACCTACTATAACGTGGATGAATCTCAAAACAATTATGCTGTATGAGAAACGCTAGACAAAAATGAATACAAGCCAGGCGTGGTGGTGCAGGTCTGTAATCCTGGCACTGGGAAGGCAGAGGCAGGAAGATCCTGAGCTCAAGGCCAGCCTGAGCTACGCAGTGAGACCTGTCTCAGGAAAAAGAGTACACACTGTGATTGCAAGTATACAAAACTTTTGAAAATGCAAGCTAATCATTCATGATAGAGATACAATCAGAAGTCACTTGGAGCTGGGGAGACCAGGCAAGCCTTGTTAGGGGCCCTGAGAAAACTTTTAAGGTGATAATTAGGTCATTACTGTCTCGAGTTTGTGGATGATTTCACGAATATAAGACACACATTGTATCTTTAAAATTATACAATCTCAATATATGCAGTGTTTTGAATAAAACTGTATCTCAGAAAAGATGTTAAGAAAAAAGCTCCTCAAGATTCAAAGCCTTGCTTGTGCCCCCTCTGCACACTGAGTGGGAACTGGGCAGAGCCAGGGCGCCCTTTCCTACCTGAGCTGCCCTGGGAAGTGAAGGGTCCCAAGTCCAGCCCTGGGCTCCACCCCAGCATGCCAAGGGCCAGCGCTTCGCTGTGATCCAGGGATGTGTTCCTGGACAGCTCTGCTCACAGCTTGGAGAGGTGGCGAGGCTAGTGGGATTGTAGCCCACCAAGCAGAGACTTCGGACAGTAACTGGGAACACCCCCTGCTGCTGCACTCACAAGTAGGTGTCTTGGATAGAAATCCAAACCTACAAAAAAGATTAAGCTTCACAACCTCCTCCCCTGGAAAAGGACCTTGACAAACACCTACTGAGTGCCTACCATGTGCCAGGGACCCTCCACCCATGACCTGAGGGAGATGAGGTGAGGCTGGAACCAGATGCTCAAAGGCTGACCCACCAAACACGCAGCCAGTGTGGTAAGTCCGTACTCCACGAGTGTGCTCCTTGTGTGGACAGAGGGGGCGCCTGGCCCGATCCTCGAGGACAGGAAGGACACATGGAGAGAAAGCAGAGCCACACCCCTGCAGCTTGCAAGATAAAGCTGAGGGCCCAGGGGAGAAAGGAATGCTTTCCCCTGGTACACAGGGTTCCTGGAGGCTGGGGAATGCAAGGAAGGAGGGAAAGGAATTTGTGGATGGAGATACAGAGATCATCCCATTTACTCGAGCAGATGAGCAAAAGCAAGAAAGCTGTGGGCCACCTGGGAGCGGCTGGTGGTGGCAGGGAGGAGTGGGGCAGCCTAGAGTGAGGCTGGGCCTGAGCCTAGAGGACATGAGCGATCTGGAGGCACGGGTGCTCCGACTCCTACCCCGCAGAAGCCTGTGCTGCCGTGTGGTCTGTGGATGGCCACAGAGCTGCTGGCAAGGGCAGGGGCTCCCAACAGCTCAGGGGCCTTGAAGAATAGAATGGAGTGCCACAGCTGGACCTAGGGAATACAGCCCGAGTCGAATAGAGGTGAAGGAAATGAACCCCTCCCACGACTGTCCACTTGTCACGCTATGGGGGCTTGTGTGTTGCTGGAATGCTGAAAGCTATGCCACCGGTATCTCAGATACCAGCAGGGCCACTGATGGTGGACAGGTTTCAGCTGAGCTTCCAGACTAAGACAGACTAGGGAGGAGGACCTAGCAGCCCCCTCCTGAAGCAATTAGCCATTGAAAACCCTATGAACAGCAGAGAACTGGCAAACATAGTGCCAAAAAATGAGACCCCCAGGCTGGAAGACATTCATGAAATGATTGGGGAAGAGTTGTCTCCTCAAATAGTTGTTGTCAGGTGCCATCAAGTCGGGTCTGACTCATAGTGACCCTACATATAATAGAATGAAACACTACTTACCATCATGCCATGCCCAGCACTGTTGCCAGTGCTTCTCTGCTGTTCATTGGGTTGTTGATGGCTGATTGTTTCAGAAGTGGGCTGTTGGGTCCTTCTCCCAAACCTACAGCACCCAGTATTCCCAGGTGGTCTCCCATCCAAGGATTAAACAGGCATGACTCTGCTTAGCTTCTGAGATCTGATGGGATTAGATGCCAGGGTGGTACAGCTTTAGAGCCATCAAAGTAGAGATGACCTTAATGACAGGAATGGAGTAAAGCCCCTAGGACCGCCTATTGCTGATGTGGCATGACTCTAAATGAGAAGAAACACAGTGATTACAACAATGGACTCAAACATAAAAAGATCATGTACATGACACAGGGTTGGGTAGTGTTTTGCTCTGTTGTATATAGGGTTGCTATGAGTTGGATCCGACTTGATGGCACCCAACAAGAGGATCCCTCGCCCTAAAAGGCACCAGTGTCTCAAGCCTTGGGTGTTCCGGATGGACAAGCCAGCCTGAGCCAGGCCTCCTGGGGAAATAGAAAATGGAAATAATCCTCAAATTCTCCTCCCAGAGCCCACAGCAATTTCCTGTGGCCAAGCCAATCCAGACCGCACCGCCATCTGGTGGCCAAGAAACCCGCCTGCCAGGAGGGCCTCCCTGTAGTCCCAAGGGACCACAGAGGCAGAAACAGGTCTGAGACTCAGGTAGTTCCCTCATTACCAGACGAAAATTATTTTAGCACATCAGCTTAGAGGAAGAATAATGGCTTACTTTGAGCTCCCAGGTTCCCTGGGGTGCTCTGGGAGGGACCGGGTGACTAGTCCAAGGTCACAGCTGGCCAAGTGCAGAGTTGGGTCCCATCGTAGTCTGGCAACGTTGGGTTCCCCGTAAGTGACCAATAAATGGTTAAGGCAGTGATTTTCAGCGAGTGGTCGCCACGCTCTTTCGGAGGGTCCACCAGAGGGTAACAATTTGATAGGTAAAAACTATTTCCATAAGATGCTTTTTTTCCTTTCTCACAGCAAATATACAGCCAAGCACGGTGGCATCTACCTGTAATCACAGTGACTCAGAAGGCTGAGGCAGGAGGACCACGAGTCTGACGCCAGAGGCAGCCTCAGCAACTTAGTGAGACCTTGCCTTAAAATAAAAAATAATAAAAGGGGATGGCTGGGAGAAAAACAAAAACAAAATAATTGTATGGTGAAGGTGTCTAGTGTGTTAATGACAAGCAACGACCCACCTAGAACTAACTTCTCTAGTCCTGATGGCTACCACAATATGTGTGCTTGAGTCTTCACGTGTTTTAAAAACTCTTGTTTCACTGGGCATTGGTGATGCACACCTGTAATCCCAGCACTTGGGAAGCTGAGACAAGAGGATCACAAGATCATGAGTTAGAGGCCAGCCTGGGCTATATATTTAATTCAAGGCCACCTTGGGCTGTATCAACAGAGCTTGTCTCAAAAACAAAACAAAAGAAAAAACAAAAAAACTGCTTCACTTTCTATCTAATGTGGGATAACCACCCATATAACCAAAAGCTCTTTGAAGGTCCCAATATTTTTTAAGGGTATATAAAATGTTCCAGGAATGGTAGCACATGCCTGTAATCCCAGCAGTCTGGAGGTTGAGGCAGGAGGATCACAAGTTCAAGGCCAGAATGAACTACATAGTGAGGCTACCATCTCAAAAAAAAAAAACCCCAAAGGAGTATAAAAGATGAAAAACTTTGGGAACTGCTGGGTTAAGTGTTTTTTTAAAAAAGCTATACAAAACTAAAACATTTGGTTGGGTGCAGTGGCACATGCTTATAATCCCAGCGACTCTGGAGGTAAAGGCAGGAAGATTGCAAGTCTGAGGCCAGAGGCAGCCTGTGTAACTTAGCCAGGCTGTGTGTCAAGATTAAAAAAAAATGGGCTAGGGGTTCAGCCTAATGGTAGACCACTTGCAAAATAAGTGTGAGGCCCTGGGCTCAGCCCCTCAGTACTGCAAACAAAACAAAACAGAACACGATTTCCTTTGTTTTGACACAGTAGAACAACTCTTTAAAATACTAATTCTTAAGCTAACTGGAAATCTACCTGCCATTTCCACAGACCTCCGATTAGTGAAATATGCAAAAACTAGTGGCTAGAGGTTTGCTGAGCAGTTTTTAACAGGCTGGCACTGCTCTAAGTGACTCACGTGTATCACTTCATTTAATCCCACAGCCGCCAAGTGCCCCAGATGTCATTATCACATCTTATGGCTGTGCACACTGAGGGGTTAAGTGGTGTAGCTGGGAGGCAGCAGAGCCCAGTCTCTGCTCCAGGCCGCCTGTTTCCACAGCCTCTTCTCATTACTCCAACTGCGTTGCCATTTGATGCAATTCCCTTAAATGCAATTCACCTGATAGACTATAGTCTAAGAAAGCAGTAAAAAGAAAGGAAATCATTGATCTGACCCAATGCCTTCCCTTTATAGAGGCCCAAGGAGGGGAAGTGACTTGCTAAAGCTCCTACAGCAAAGAATCTGAGCCGCAGGGTGCCTGACTCCCAGGAGGAAGCTCTGGAAACTCCAACCTAAGTAAGCATAGCAACAGCCTGCATGTGAGCAAACGCCACCAAGACCGTGCAAGGGACAACTTCAACGAACGCAGCTTGACTTTATTTCAAGGAGGCTAGGAAGCGCGGGCAAGTGGGGGTCTCTCAGGAGCTCCATCGCTGAGCAGGATGCCATGTCCCAGGTCTGTCTGGAAGCCCCATTAACTTCCTAGGAGAGATGAAAAGTGAGGTAGAACAATGGCGCCACCTACTGTGCATACGGCAACATTGCAAAAGCAGTAAAGGCAACCTTGCAAGTGCTGATGGGAACCAGAGGGCAAGTCCAGGCCAGAGCCTCAGTGTCCCGCTCTGCACACTGCTCCCACCAAGCCCTTTGTACTTGGGCTGCTGGGCGCCATGAACCTTGTAAGCCAATTTCTGGCAAGGCCCTCTTCTGGTGCTCTCCAGGGCTGCTGGGATACCTGGATAACAACACCTCTCTCCTGTTTCAGGTTACGATGCAAAGGCAACGAACAGAATCGAGCTGATAATCTGCCCATAGCGAATGATCAAGGTGACTTCATAACCCATAAAAGCCACTCTGTGGTTCCCAACCCTGGCCTCAAATCTTAAAACAAAACACTGGCTGAGTGCAGGGGGTAAAGTCTGCTTGTTCAGTGACTCTGAGCGAGTTCTGTGTAGCTGCCTCTCTGGAAGCCTTCCAGCCTGTACATGGCTACTGACATATATACAGATAAAATTATGTGACAGCTAGAATTTGCTTCAAAATAACTGGGGTAGATAGGGCATAGATGAAATGGTGATGGCAGAGAACTGGTGGTGGTGGACTCTAGGAAAGGAATACTTGGGGGTTTATTCGATATGCCCACTTATACAGAGGGTGACAAAAAATGTATATGCATCTTGGGACAAAATTTCCCACTTTGCTTTTATAAAAATGTAGCATATGCTTGCTATGATGTGATAGTAAAATTATAATCCAGAACATCACACTAAACATTGCTACCATAATTCAACTTCAAAAAGAAAAACATGGGTGACATCTCTTATAATGTGTATACATTTGTTTGGCATCCTGGTATATGTCTGACACCTCCTATAATATAAAGCTAAAGTACATAAAAACTACTAAGAGAGTTATTCAGCCATAAAAACAAGGAAGCACAGATACCTGCTATAATGGGGATGAGTCTTGAAAACATAATGCTGAGTGAAATAAACCAGACACAGTAAGGTTACCTATCTGACAATTTCTTTCATGGGAAATGTCCAGAATATGCAAATCTACAGTGGCAGGGAGCACGTTACTACCCAGGAATGAGAGAGGCCGGGGGAACTCGCTGCTTACTGGGCATGGCACGTTTTCCTAAGATGATGAGAAAGTGTTGAAACTAGCCAGAGATGGTGGTTGTACAACATTGTGAGTGTGCTAAATGCCACTGGATGGCACACTTTAAAATGGTTAATTACATGTCATGTCCACTTCACCTCAGGTTTATAAAGCTACCATAAGGAAAATGCACAGTAAGCCTCCACGTGGTTTACAAACAGCAGGTACTACTTTTTAGTTGAAGAAATTCATGTGAAGGGCTGGGGATGGAGCTCAGTGGTACAGCGTTTCCTGACACACTCAAGGCTCTGGGTTCGCACCTCAGTACCACAAGAAAAACAAAACAAAAAACTTGCTAGTGCCCATTGACTCAGGAGGCAGAAGCAGGAGGATCAAGAGCTTGAACCCAGAGGTAGCCCGTATAGCTTGGTGAGACCCTGACTCAAAATAAAGATAAAAAAAAAAAAAAAAGGCTAGGAGTACAGCCTAGTGGCAGAGCACTTGCAAAGTATGTACAAGACCATGGGTTCAACCTCCAAGTACTACAAAAACAAAAACCTTGGTGGTGCACGCCTGTAATCCCAGCACTCAGGAGGCTGAGGCAGGAGGATCACGAGCTTGAGACCAGCCTTGGCTACACAGCAAGACACTGTTTCAAACAAACAAACAGACAAACAAACAAACTGCCCAGACCACGAATTTCTGATCCAAAGGGTTTGCACGGGGACTTCCTGTGCATACACCAGCTCAGGGAGAGTTTTTTCCTCTTCCCTCTCTCCTTCCTTCTCGACACTGAGCACATTGATCAAATACAATCTTAGAAGGAGGCCCAACATGAAATAGCACTGTCTGGGAGATGGAGGTCAAGCACCGTGTGCTCACCTACCCACAAAACCTTAGCGATGGAGGGACAATTGGAGGAACACTTCCACAGTGTTGGGGGGGGGACCTCAGATAAAGGAAATCCTTCGGTTAGCAACAAGGCAGGAAAGCAGGGAGTAGGTTTCAGGCCCATTTGACAGCTGGGAGTACCAAATGTCAGGCAGGTAAAGAGTGTGCAAAGTGACTGCGAAATGAGAGCAGAGATGGAATTTGAACGCCAGATTCGTCGTTAGTCATCCTGGCTTAATTTTGAATTTACATCATTGTGCAGATGAAGTTTTTCAGAAGTGCTTGTAGGGTTACTACCTTAGTTTACAATCCACCTGGTCATTATTTTATTTCCATCTGATTTGCTCTAAGATCTGCCTCCAGTGTTAGTAAATACATTCATTCATGTATACACCAAGACTGCAACACCATAAAAATTGGTCACATATTTGTGGAGCCCTTATTCTCTTTGTTTCATGCACCTTTGCTTTAGGTGATCACAAATATGTGAACACAGGCTAGTTTCAAGGACCGGCTGTGTCAGCTGGAAAGTCGTCATTGCCTAGAAAAAGCTTTTTGACAATTCATAGGCATTCTTTTAAAACCAGACTGAAGCATACTATTTTATTTCAGAGATGTAGGTGGTGTTTTGTGTTTCTGAAATCTTGTTGTTGTTGGGTGCCGTTGCGAGTCATGTCTGACTCATAGGGACCCACATAGTGTTTTCAATGGCTGATTGTTTCGGGATTGCCTTGGGAGTGGATTGCCATGTCCTTCTCCCACTTTTGTGGTGCTGGGAATCAAACCTGGGACCTCAGAGACTGTAGAGTGGTGCCCTACCAACTGAGCTAAATCCTGGCTCTTCTGAAATCTAGCACCTCTGTATTTGAAAATAATCAGACATCTTTACATTCACTGGACTTTTGAAAATTGTTGCTTTGAGATTCTGCCCTCATTACACATGAGTAAAAACTTGGTTAAGAATCCTTCCTTTAGAAAAAATCAGATGGTATGAGAAGGACACAAGGGACCATTTAAAAATTGAACCAAAGGCCAAAAACAAAATAAATGTCTATTTCGTCTGAACTGTAGATGTTAGAGTAAGCTTCCCCTCCCAATCACAGAAAGAAAATCCTTGTTGCTTTTAACTTAATATTTGATACATTAAGGTCTAGTAATGATGCTTTAAGTGACAAATGTAGCATGTGAAAGGCTTTGTAGCACAGGTTAAATTGCCATTTCTGAGTAATGAAATGTGACAACACCTCTTCACCTGTAACTTGAAATCAAAACTATCAGATTTTATTTTATTTTTATAAATTAAGGAAGGTGAAGTTTGGGGACTAGAAGCCTTCTAAATTGGCTTCTTCAGATCCAATGATTTACATGTAACCAGTTTGTTGGGATTTTATAGCTAAAATTCTATTTGTGTATATAACTGTCAACTAATCTGTAAATTCTAATAAATATATTTGTGATAATTAAAAAAATTTTTTTAAAAAGGAAGGAAGGAAGGAGGCTACCCTTGAAGGGGACCCTGGTGACACCCAGTCGGTCACAGCTGGCCTCTGCCCAGGGAGGTCTTTATGCCCATTCACAGGGTCAATGCTACCAGAAAGTCACTATAGAACTCTGGCCCAGGATGCCTGGCTTTCTGCCTGCCTCTGCCACTCAACCTGCATGAGGCTCTGGTCAAGTCACTTCCCCTCTCTGTGCCTCACATCTCTCCAGTACAGGGAGAGCACCAAACCATGGCAAGGAGTGAAAAGCGTAATTCACCAACCAAATGCACCACATGGGCTGGTACAGCAGGAGCAGCTTGCTGAGACTGGCCAGGCACAGCAGGAAGGAAAGCCAGACTGATGAGCAAGGTCTGCCCCAGTCCCACGGTGAAGGTCCCAGGCATGGAGTCATTACCCACCTCCCGGAGTCACGTAAAATCAAAAGGAAAATCCAGCTTAGACAGATGCTGGATCTTAAATGCTGCTGTTTTGGCACCAGTCTGGGCAGAAGCCAAGCTCAGGAAGCGACACTGCTGCACCTGAAGAGAAATTAACTTAACACACAGGTGTGCAGGACTGCGGGCCCAGGGCACGAGCGTCAACTCTGATGGGACTGCCACTGTATCAAAGCAAAAGGCTCACTGTTCAAGGCTATGCACTCTAAACTGAAACCCTACTAGCCCTGAAATGCACCCCTCAAGTCCTAATGGGGCTCTGGAAGCCATGATGTAGCACTTGATCTACTCACAGGGGGCTGTGAAGGTTCCCTGAACTCAGCCAGGTGTGATGGCACACATCTGTAATCCCAGCACTTGGGAGGCAGAGGCAGGGGGATCAATGTGAGTTTGAGGCCAACTTGGTCTACAGAGTGAGTTCCAAGCCAGCCTGTGTGACACAGTGAGACTCTGTCTCAAAAAAATAAAAATAATAAAAAAAATTCCCTGAACTTGTGATTTGCATTAGACAATAACGAAATATTTATAGCCACTTCAAAGGTGGGCAGTGGGCTGAAATCAGGGTATTCTCCTGCCCCACTCAAGCTGTAGAGGCCAAGCTACAGGTTACACATCCTTAATCTAGAAATCCAAATTCTAAGGTGCTCCAAAATGGGAAAATTTTTAACTCCTGCCCTCATGGTAAAAAGTTTCAGATTTGGGATTTTTCTGTTCAGGATGTTGAACTGGTAAAGCCTACGCAAATATTCCCAGACCTGGAAACACTGAACTCTGACATACTTCTGAAGGGACCACGCATTTCGGATAAGGAACACCAGGTTTGTACTGCCCCGGAAGAGACCTGTGAACAGCAAGTTGCTTTGTAGCACAGGGGCCTGACCTACCTGCCCTCCTTGATCCATCCTGTGGGCCAGGGCCCCAGCCTTGCTACTTGGGGCCGAGGTAGGAAACGGCCTTTCCTGTTTTGTTCAGCGTGGCCAGCAGAGTGTCCATGCTGTGCTCAGACTCGATGCAAACCTTCTTGTTGGGCAAGTCAATGTTAAACTCGACTCCTGTGGGAAGAGGAAATGCAGCGTGGGTGAGGAAGCAGAGATCCTCCCAGTCACAGCAGGCGAGAGTTCCAGCTCCTGAATGATTACGCATAACCACCGTACCCCTATCCTCAAGACCAGGGACTGGAGAACCTTTTCTGTATGGGACCAGGAAGAAAATGCTTGAGGCACTGTGGCTCACATGCAGACTCTGTTGTTTATTCTTCTCTGTCTCTTTGTTTCTCTGTTCCCTCTCTCTCCCCCTTCCCCATCCCATGTATGTGTATTGAGGTGCTTGGGACTTAACCCTAGCCTGCTGGGCAAGCACTCTACCACCCAACTGTGTTCCTAGCCCACTGGTGTACTTTTGGACAATCGCTTAAAAATGTAATACCCAGCCAGGTATGGTGGTGCAGGCCTGTAATCCCACAACTTGAGAGGCTGAGGCAGGAGGAACTCAAGTTTGAGGTCAGTTTGGGCTACGCAGCAAGTTCTAGGCCAACCCGGGTTACATAGCAAGACCCTGTTAATAAACAAACAAACAAATAAATAGATAGATAAAAGTAATAACCATTCTCAGCTGTGCAAAACCAGGCCCAGGGTAGGAGGATATGGCCCATGGGCTGTAGTTTACCAATCCCTATGCTAGACTATGGGCTGGGATTTAGCTCAGTGGGTAGAGAGCTGCGCTGCAGTCTCTGAGGCCCCGAGTTCAATTCCCAGCACCGCAAAAATGGGAGAAGGGCCTGGCAATCCACTCCCAAGGTAATCCTGAAGCACTCAGCCATTGAAAACCCTATGAGGTTCGCTATGAGTCGGATACCGACTTGATGGCACCTAACAACAACAACAACATGCTAGACTATATTGTGGGGGTTTGCCTGTTGCTGTGATGCTGAAAGCTATGCCACCCATATTTCAGATACCAGCAGGGCCACCCATGGTGGACAGGTTTCAGTTGAGCTTCCAGATTGAGACAGACTAGGGAGAAGGACCTGGCAGCCCCCTCCTGAAGCAATTAGCCATTGAAAACCCTATGAATAGCAGAGAAGAACTGTCAAATATAATGCTGGAAAATGAGCCCCCAGGTTGGAAAGCATTCAAAAGACAACTGGGTAAGAGTTGCTTCCTCAAAGATGACTTTAATAATGGGATTGGAGTAGTGCCCCTAAAACCTTCATTTGCTGATGTGGCATGACTCAAAATGAGAAGAAACCCAGTGACTGCAACAGTGGGCTCAATCATAAAAAAGGTCATGTGCTTGGCACAGTGTCAGGTAGTGTTTTGTTCTGTTACACATAGGGTTGCTGAGTTAGACCCTACTTGACAGCACCTAACAAACAACAACATGCTAGACTAAGGATTCTTTTAAGTCTTTTTTTTAACTACAAAAGTAGTAAAGATACGTATTTTTATAAAAAGCAAATATTTCCTAATGAAATTAGGATGTCTGGAGTCCCTGCTAATCCTACCCCTTATGACATCTAACCCAGACAGGCAAATGAAAACTAATTCCCCAAATGGCATCACACTATAGACAGAGGTCTTGTTAATATTTCGCTCTTCTGTGGCCATTCTATTTTTCCAACTCAGCACATACAGAATTCTTTCTTTCTTTTTTTTCCCTGCAGTACTAGGGGTTAAACCCAGGGCCTCCCATATGCCAGGCAAGTGTTCTACCACTGAGCTGTACCCTCAACCCCTTGTTCATTTTTTATTTTGAGAAAGGGTGTCACTATGTTGCACAGGCTGCCTCTGGCCACAAACTCACGATCCTCTTATCTCAGCCTGCTGAGTTGCTGGGATTCCAGGTGGGTGTCATGGCACTCAGGTTTTCTGTTTGGTTTGGTTTTGTTTGCAGTACTGGGGGGAAGCTGCATCCCAGCCTGATTATTTTTCTTTTAATGTGATGTTGGAAACGGAACCGAGGGTCTTGTGTGTGTGCACTGTACCCCTGAGGGGGACCCCCAGAGTCCCTCATCCTTTTCTTTTTAAACAGCTACACAATGTTCAACAATGTGGATACACCACTCATCTACATACTCAATCCTCTGCTGGAGGACACTGAGGTCAATTCTTTTTTTTCACTGCTATCACGACTATAGTAAACACACTTGAACCTATCTTAGCAAACTTGTGAAAATATTTCCACACCATGAATTTGTACAATGGAAATCGTGAGGCAACAGACTGGCACGTGTAGAATGTTAATAGGTACTGCAAAACTGCCTTCCTTACTCAATCCCTAGCCCCTCAGAAAAGAAAAAAACCAAGTGTCCTCCGAAAAGGCTGTGCCAGTTTAAAGCCCCAGCAGCCCATGGGAGGACCTAGAAAGTCTTCCTAACAAAAGCGAGCAGGGGAAACCAGGTGTGGTGGCATACACATAAAATCCCAGAGACTCAGGAGGCAGAAGAGGAGGATCACAAGGTCAAGGCCAGAGGCAGCCTGCACAATTGCCCTAGACCATGTCTCAAAACAGAACATTTATAAAGGAAAAGAGACTACGGGAGTGGCTCGGTGGTAGAGTACCTGCCTAGCAACTGTGAGGCCCTGGTTTGACCCAGCTGGTACTCAAAAAACAAACAAACCACAAAATGCAGAGAGGAAGCCATTGTTAGGTTCCAGCCTGGCCTCCACCTTGCTGGGTGACCAAGATGGGTAGGCCCGATCCACGATAGACCTCAGTTTCCCCAACTATATGATGGTCTTTCTGGCTCAAGTACACCTTTAGTCTGATTTCTCTGGTTCAACACTCCCCTTCCAGGGCACTAAGCAACTCAGACACCCTTCTGACCTTTCCCAAGAGACCACTCAAGTAAGGACAGTAGAGAAGGATGGGAGAAACCTTTTAAAGCCAAAGGCAGAGCCTCAACACCTTAAGCTGTCCCAGCGCCTGTACAAAAGAATACCCAGGGAGGAAAGGTGCCATGTGTCCTTGCTGCACTTTGGAGCTTTGTTTTTTGATTCTGAAGGGTCTCCCTCAACTGAGGAATAAATAGCTTGGTGGCATTAAAAAGATGGAAGAAACTCTGCGGTCAATAATGAATTTCAAAGTGTGTTCCTTAAAGCCCAGGCGTGGAGCGGGGCGTGGGGCAGATGTCCTTCAGCTTGAAATGGAAAGTAGATATGCCCTTATTTGCTCCGCAGTATGCCACTGTATATACAGTGTAGAGCTTCCTGTTTTCGTTTTCTCTTTTGTGGTGTTGCGAATGTAAACTGGGGCCTTGTGCATGTTAGGCAAGCACTGTACCTCTGAGCCCCACCCCTGGTCCTACAGTTTCACTTTTAAAGTATCCACAGCAAAAGCTCAGTAGTTGGAAAATATGGCCTTGGTGACAGAAAAGATGCTGGAGATCTCATGATAGAATTTTGTCAGACCAATAACCTTGTCATTGCAAATATAATTTTTCATCAACATAAACAGCGACTATACACATGGAATTCCCCGGATGGAATATACAGGAACCAAACTGACTACCTTTGTGGAAAGAGAGGATGGGAAAGCTCAATATCAAATGTCAGAACAAGATCAGGTGCTGATTGTGGATCAAACCATCAACTGCTCCTGTGCAGGTTCAAATTGAAACTGAAGAAAATTAGAACAAGTGTACGAGAGCCAACCTATGACCTTGAAAATATTCCACCTGAGTTCAGAGACCACCTCCAACAGGTTTAATGTGTTAGATAATAAGGAATAGAAGACCAGATGAGTTGTGGTAGGACATCAAAGACATCATTCATGAGGAAAGCAAAAGGTTATTTTAAAAGACAGGAAGAATAGAAAAGAGCAAATTACATGTCAAAAGGAACTCTGAAACTTGCCCTTAAATGTCCAGCAGCTAAAGTAAAAGGAAGCCATGATGAAGTTAAGGAACTAAACTGAAGATTTCAAAGGGCAACTTAAGAAGACAAAACCAAATATTACAATGACATGTGCAAATAGCTGGAGATAGAAAACCAAAAGGGATGAACACACTCTGTTTTTCTCAAGCTTAAGGAACTGAAGAAATAATTCAGGCCTCAGGTGGCAATAGTGAAGGATTCTCCAGGCAAAATATTAAATGACAGAGGAAATATCAAAAGAATATGGAAGGAATACACAGAGTCATTATACCAAAAAGAACTGGTGGATGACCAACTATTTCAAGAGGCTGCATGTCATCAAGAACCAATGGTACTGAAGAATGAAGTGGAAGCTGCCTTAAAGGAATTGGCAAAACACAAGGCTCCAGGAATTGATGGAATCCCAATAGAGATGTCTCAACAAACAGATGAAGCACTGGAGGTGCTTGTTTATGCCAACAGATTTGGAAAACAGCTACTGGAAGCAAATCATATTTGTGCCTATTAGCAAGAAAGGGGACTCAACAAAATGTGAAACTATCAAATGATATCATTAATATTACATGCAAGCAAAATTTTGCTAAAGATCATTCAAAAGCAACTGTAGCAGTATGTAGACAGGGAACTGCCAGAAAATCAAGCTGGATTCAGAAGATGGCATGGAACCAGAGATGTCATTGTTGATGTCAGATGGACACTAGCCCAAAGCACAGAATACCAAAAAGATGCTTATCTGTGTTTTATTGACTATGAAAAGGCATTTGGGTGTGTGGATCATAACAAATTATGGATAACACTGTGAAGAATGGGAATCCCAAAGCACTTAATTGTATTCATGAAGAATCTGTACATGGACCAGGAAGCAGTCGTTCAAACAAAACAAGGAAACTGCTTGGTTTAAAGTTGAGAAAGGTGTGCATCAAGGCTGTGTCCTTTCACTGTATCTCTTCAATTTCTATGCTGAGCAAATAATCCGAGAAACTGGACTTTATGAAGAAGGCGGCATTAGGATTGGAGGAAGACTCATTAACAACCTGTGTTACGTAGATGACACTGCTCTGCTTGCTCAAACTGAAGATAATTTGAAGCATTTACTGATGAAGACCAAAGAACACAGCCTTCAGTATGGACTGTGCCTCAACATCAACAAAACAAAAGTCCTTACAACTGGGTCAGTAAAGCAACTTCAGGATAAATGGAGAAAAGATTGAGGTTGTCCACGATTTTCTTTTACTTAGTTCTACAATCAACACCTATGGAAACAGCAGTCAAGAAATCAAGAGATGCATTGCATTGGGAAAAACTGTTGCAAAAGGTCTCTTTAAACTGTTGAAAAGTAAAGATGTTACACTGAAGACAAAGGTGTGCCTGACTCGTGCCATGGTATTTTCAGTCACATCATATGGTTGTAAAAGCTGGAGGTTGAATAAAGGAGAGAGGAAAAGAATGGACGTCTTTGAATTATGGTACTGGAGACGAATATTGAACATGCCCTGAACTGCCAAAAGAACCAACAGATCTGTCCTAGAAGAAGTGCAATCAGAGTGCTCTTTGGAAGCAAGGTTGGCTAGACTGTGTCTTACATATTTTGGACATGTAGTCAAGAGGGACCAATCCCTGGAGAAGGACATGATGTTTGGGAGAGTGGTAGGTCAATGTAAAAAAGAAAGACCCTCAACTAGATGGATTGGCCCAGTATCTGCAACAATGGGCTTAGACATAAATAAGACCATGTGCCTGGTACCGAACTGGGGACTGTTTTGTTCTGTTGTACATGGAGTGGTTATGAGTTGCACTTGACTTGATGGTACCCAACAACAATAGCAGCAAAGGCTGATATGGACTGACATTCTCATAGTACAACTAGGGACACCCAGGCCCCGAGAGGAAGGGGCCATGGTCACGTGGTCAGTCAGCAGCCAGGCTCCTTTTGCTGTTTCAGGTTGTTTGAAATAAAGATCCTAGTGTACAGGTCCCAAAGCCAGCCATTGACTCACTGTGGGACTTAGAGCAGATCGCTTCCCTCTTGGGCACTGGCGTCCACACCCTCAATCCACAGATGGAAAGTTCCACTCTCAGGATGGCTAATGTGGAAGCCACCTGGAAACTGGGTGAAATCATTATCCTGGGGTCTTAAAAATGAAATCTTACATGATTGACAGACCCCTGGCACTACTGGAACTCTAATTACAACTCAGTCATTAACTCATGGAGCTCTAGGGCCATATCTAGGGCCTTCTCTGAGCCTCAGTTTCCCCAGCTGTGAAGTGGAGAGTGGATGAGAATAGTGATTTTCTAAGAATGTCCAAAGAGTGCTTTAAGAGTTCTTCATGCAACTGATTCTAAATTAATTTTTTAACGAGTTACCATTTTAGGGCTAGGGGTATAGCTCAGTGGGTAAAGTTCTCACTTTTCCATGGATGAGGCCCTGGGTTGGATCCCCAGCACTGCAAAATGGGGAAGGAACCCCACAGATAAATTATCATCACTTAACAAGTTTTAAAGCTGGGTACAGTGGCACATGCCTTTAGTCCTCGTGACCTGCGAGGAGGAGGAAGATAGCAAGTTGGAGGTCAGAGGCAGCCTGTGCAACTTAGTGAGATTCTGACTCAAAATACAAAGCAAAAAATGAGTTGGTTCAACTCTCCAGTACTAGGGGAAAAAAAGAAAGGTTTTAATGGAAAATGATCCTTGAATGTGTCATACAGCCAAAGTTGTCACCCCAGAAATCACCAATATATTATCTAGCATTGCCGAATCCCCAGAGATAGACCATACGGCCAAACCCCAGCTCTGTAACTGATCATCTCTGTGATCCTAGTCAGGTTACCAAACCTCCCTGAACTTCAGTTTCCTCCTGCTTAAATGGGCAGAGAAGCCACTTGAATGGCTGTAATGAGGACTTGGTGATGGGACCCACATAAGCCACTAAGCAGAGTACTCAGTGCCCACCAAGTACTCAGTGCACTTTAGTTTTACGGTGATTATCTCCTTAAACTCCAGCTTCTCCTGCTGTGTCACATGCATGTGAACAGGACATTGTCATATCAGTCTGCCCATCCCACCCCCAGCCCAGGGCCACCCACTCACCTCCCAGCTTGTTGAGGACTCGGGAGACAGCTTCAGCACAGCCTCCGCAGGTCATGTCCACAGAGAACTCGTGCTTCTGAAACAGAGGGGACCAGGAGCCACTGAGGGGCCACTGCACAGGGCAGACTGGGCACCACCTCCACAAGAGCCTGCTTCTGAGCCCCAGTCTTTTCAACTGTGAGGTGGAGGAATCAAGGGCTTCTCTAACTCACAGGTTGTCCTAAGTGAGATAATCCCCATGGATCATCCCGTAGGATTTGGCACACAGTTGACAGGATCACCTGGACAGCCAGTTTAAAAATGTTTTCTTCCCAGCCCTACCTGCAAATTATTGACTCTTGCTAGGCTTGTAGCACTCACCTGTAATCCCAGCACTCAGGAGGCAGAGGCAGGAGGGTCACAAGTTCAAGGCCATCCTTGACCACCTCATGAGTTCAACAATACTCAGTGATACAGGGAGAACCTGTCTCAGAGAAAAAAAAATTACTGATTCTTGAGCAGTGGGCTTCATCTCAGGACCATCAGGAACCCTGGGTGGCTGGCACCCATGCTCAGCAGTGCTGATCTGGGGGCTATTTATACATCAGAAAATTGTTTTCTACATCGGAGACCCTGGGAATTGACAAAAACTACAGGCTCTAATCAGCAGACTGGGCTGGAGAGTCTCTTATGTTTAGTGAGCATCCTAGGCACTCTGATAGGTGGTGAGCACAGCCCTTATCCAAGCACCTCATTCTCAAAAGCAGCACCTGAGTCCCAGACAGGAAAAGGATTTCCAGCAAATCACGCTAAGCTCCCCTAAAACACGGTTTTTGTTCAGTTCACTTCTGCATCCCCAATAGTGGGAGAAGTGCTGAGCACAGAGAGGAGCTTACTACATTTTAGGAGTGAATGGATGATTGACATGGCTGGTGGACAACTTCTGTGTCCTTTCTTTGTTTTCAGATAAGGATTAATTCTGCCAACACTTCCTACTTTAAACTCTCGGGAAACGAGAACATACATGATGAGATCTGGCTTCGGATACCAGCTCTGGCATTTACTAGCTATGGGACCATGAGTAAATTATCCTGTCCATGCCTTGGTTTCCACATCTGCAAAATGGGACTGCTAGTCCTCTCTAGATGGGTGAAACGGACATAGGATGTTACGTGTGGTAGCCACCATCCACGATGGCCTCAATATTCTCTGCCTCGCTGTACTTAGGCTCTTCAGTGACTCATTCCTATCTGAGTTGGTTTGTGTGTCTAACAGAATATGGGTGAAGGGATGTCATGTTACTTCTGGGCCAATCCCCATGTCTTAAGTGACACTGTGGATTCTGTCTTGCTCTCTCTTTCTGGGACCACTCAGTCTGGAGGAGACCAGCTGCCATGTTATAAGGACACTCAAGCAACCACAGGGAGAGGTCTATGTGATAAGAAACAATCCTCCAAGTAACAGCCACGTGAGTGCATCATCTTGGAAGTAAATTCTCCAGCCCCAGAAAAGCCTTTGGAGGACTGCAGCCCCAGGCACCTTCACAGAGCAATCATCAGGGACCCTGAATCATGTCACTCAGCTACTCCCAGATTCCTGATTTTCAGCCACCATGAATCATGTCTGTTGTTGGAAACCACCATCGTTTGAGATAATCACTAAAAACAACAGATAAACCCCACCGCAGTGGCTCACATCTGTAACCCCAGCTACTCCCGAGGCAGAGGCAGGAAGACTGCAGGTCTGAGGCCAGAGGCAGCCTGCATAACAAGGATTTCCCATTTTTCACCTGCTGGGGAGAGACACAGAGGCAAAACTATACTTCTAACAAAAATGGGTCCAAGTGGTTTCTCAAATGCTTTCCAAGTCAAAAAACCTACAGGTCTAGATGATCATCATGCTCTGCAGAGAAAAAACTGAGACTACAAGTTAATCAGCTTGGATGCCCAGTGCAGGACTGTTGAACTTTCATAACCAGTAAGACCAGTACTTTTACCTGAGGCCATATCTGTAAAACCTCCCTTAAAGAAAATGGTCAGTTTTTCTTCGAAACACCTCTCATTCCTTCAGCTTACTTTACACTATTCAAAAACAACTGCTGGGTGGGTGTCCAAAGCTACAATACCAGCTCTCAGGAGGCTGAGGCAGGGGGATACTGACTTTGAGGCCAGCCTGAGCTGCTTAGCAAGTGCCAGGCCAGCCGGGCCTACATAGTGAGACTGTCTCAACAAACCAAATGAAAACAAAACCAAATAACAGACTCTGGAGAGAAAGAGTTGTAGTGTGTATTCCAAAATCTTGGGTTTAAAGGGTGGTCCTCAGTATCAGCATCACCTGAGAGCCTGTCAGAAATGCAGATTCTCAGGTCCCACCCCAGACCTCTTGCCTCAGCACTCATTTAGCAGGAAACCCTGGTGCTGGGCACAGTGGGACATGTCTGTCATCCCAGCGACTCAGGAGGAGGAGGTGGGAGGATCACAAGTTTGAGGCCAGAGGCAGCCTGTGTAACTTAGCGGAAACTTGACTTGAAATAAAAAATAAAAAATGGGCTCGGGGTGCAGCTCAGTGGTAGAGCATTTGCAAAGTATGTGCGAGGCCCTAGCTTCAACCCAAAGTACCGCACACGCACATACACATACAAAAAACAAACAAAAAAACCCAGAAAACCCAGGCCATTTCTGCTAACATTACAGTCTAGGATGACATTCTAGAACATGGATTGGCAAATACAGCCTACCTGAGACTTGGCTTTACAAATATAAAGTTTTCTTGGATCACAACCAAGCTTGTTTGCTTACTTTTGCACTAGACAGGCTATATAATTTGTGACACCTAAAGTATATACTATGTGGCCCTTTAAAAATATTTAAGTCTTGCCCTAGAATAACCAGCAGACAACCATAATTTGCACCTGTATACTGAGCCCAAGCTTTGAAGGGTTTGCAAGATAAACATAAGAGCTAAACATGCCTACTATGTATCAAATTCTCTTTCCACAGTATCTTACCAGTCTGAAAGGGAGCAATTCATTTAATTTCACTCAAGAGAAAAATGAAATTCTCAATAGTTCACTAGGGAATCCCAGTCATGGGTGAGGAAGCGATGAGGGGATGTGAACCCAGGCTTTCTTTGCCCCAGGGAAAACTTGCTGGTTCTGGAACAGCAAAGTGCACCATGACTCATAACCCTGACTATCAGAGGAAGCTCTAAAAGGGGGATCATCTTGTTAAAGAGCACTAACTTTTTGCTGCCAAAAGACCTAAAGTCAACAGACACTTGGAACTTTGTGCTGCTGACCACAGGAAATAGGTCCCCTTTCATCCTCCACAGTACAAAGGTTGGAGGCCAGGAGACAAACAGTACAATGCAGTGCTCTCTACCTCCACTTCTGAGTTGCAAAACCAGATCTGATGGTGACACGAAGTCTGTTTAATGAACAGAGCAACAAAGTAATCTGTCCTTTATTTTCTTTCTTCTTTCTTTTTTTCTCTTTTCTTTTCTTTTTTTTTTTTTTCTTTGGGTGGGGGTACTGGGGATTGTATCCCAGGGACTTGTGCTAGGCAAGCACTCTACCACCTTCCTACATCCCCAGGCTCCCACTCCCCTTTTTAAATTTTATTTTGAGACAAGTTCTTGTTAAATTGTCCAGGCTGGCCTTGAATTCACTATGTATCCTAGGCTGGCCTCAAATTCATGATCTTCCTGCCTCAGCCTCCTGACTAGCTGGGATTACAGGTGTGTGCCACTGCGTCCAGCAGGAATCCATTCTTTGCAGGGGAATCTCAAGACCCGCCCCACAACCCTCCACTACTGGACATTAACTTTGAGCAGTCCCAACCACTCAGGGTCTCTGCTTGGTCACTTATAAAATAGGTTCTTTAAAGTAGATTCAGAAAGTCAGTAAATTGTACAATTCCATAGCAGAATCTCAGGACTAGAAGGGAGCCATGAAGGGGGTCACTTTGTCCAGCTCCCTCCTAGAGATGGAATTATAGATATCCAGGACATCTGGTCCTTGAACAATGATGACTGGGAGTTTGCTAATATTTGAGTGCCCATTTTATGGGCAGCAATATCTTCTCTAATCGTCACAATAATCCTATAGGTAAGTACAATTATCCCTTCTTGACAGATGAGGAAGCCTAAGTTTGGAGGTCACGACACTCCCACAGGGTGACCCATGTAGTGAGTAGCCAGGCTTGCATTGAACACAATCTCCCAAACCTCAACTCTTAACCATGGAGGTCCTCATCCAAATGGGGTTGAAACCTGCCTACCTACAGTTCTACCCCACTTGTCCTAGATCTACACAAGAATGACCATTTTGTTGGCTCCCTGGCACCATACACACAAGAAGTTATCATTTCTTGAGGACTAGATAGGTCAGTGCCTATGGTGTATATACATAGCTCACTAGTACTTTCCCAGTTAATACTAACAATAGTCCTGTTAGGTCAGTTTTTATCCCTACTTTACAGATGAGGAAATCAAGGCCAAGAGAGGTAAAGCAACTTGCTTGAGGTCACCCAGGTGGTAAGCTAGGACACAGATCTTCACATAAGTTTCTGGGATTCCAAGGCCTCCCTGTGCATAATTAAGCTTTTGTCCGAAAGTCCTCTCCCATGACACGGTCTTCCCTGTCCAGCTTGGAGGCAGTCTCTTGACTTACATGCTCCTTCCTTCAACTGTTCGTCTTGTGAGGTGCCCAGGGCACACCTTATTCCCATCGTCTGCTCAAAATCCCCAGGACTGGGCACAGAGCAGAGGGATCTCAGGCTGCTTTGCCCTTACTGCTACCCTCCTCAAAAGCCTTCGTGGCCTCCACTCTTCCAGTCCCAGCGTGGTAGTGCTCTCCTCTAACGTGGCCACAGGTAGACTTGCTCAGCTGGTAGAGTTGGTTCTATAGCAGTTTCTTTGTCCTCACTAGGTGTTATCTGAGGATTTGTCTCAAAGCACTAGGCAAGACCCAAAACAAATGACATCTGATAGGTTAAGGCTCTGTCCAGGGAGCCTCTGGCTCACCTGTCAGCTCCCAAAAGATAGGCTGCTAGGACACAAGGCATCCACAGGATACCTCTGGGTACTCATTTGGCACAGAGCCATGAACTAAGCACCCTGAAGGAAAATGCTAAACACTCCAGGACCCAAACCAGTATCTCAGGATCAGAGTTTCCTCCCAAGCCAGTACAGCTGGTTTTGCCCAAAACTTCTCCCATGGTCTCGAGAAAAGTGACTGGGAGGCTGAACTTAAGGGGCTCAATCCTAGTTCTACCCAGCTCTTACGAGTAAATTACTCCCCAATAAACCACTCAGCTTTTTATCTTCTTTATCTTCTTTTCATCTTTAAAAAAAATCTGTCAGAAGTTGGTTATGGTGGTGCACCCCTGTAATCACAGCTCTCCAGAGGCTGAGGCAGGAGGATGGAGAGTTGGAGGCCAGTTTGGGGTTACCTAGGGAGACCTTGGGGCTGGGATTTGGCTCAGTTGGTAGAGCGCTGGGCTGCAGTCTCTGAGGTCCCTAGTTCAATTCCCAGCACCGCAAAAGTGGGAGAAGGGCCTGGCAATCCACTCTCAAGGCAATCCCGAAACAGTCAGCCATTGAAAACCCTATGAGGGTCGCTATGAGTCGGATACCGACTTGATGGCACCTAACAACAACAAGGGAGACCTTGTCTCAAAAAACCAAAATCTGTCAAAAGCTTTGGTCTCTTACCTAGGAAATGAGGCAATAAGCTACCCTATGCATGACTGAGAGGGCTGCAAAGGCAATATAAGCCCTACTCATTCTTCCCCAAACTGCTCTGAGCACCAGCAATTTTGGGGCAGGTTCCTGAGCCTCGCCGGGGCTTATGGTTTGAGGTTGGGAAGTGCCTGGATGGAGAGGTGAAAAGCATTCTCTCCATTCAGAGTCGCCCAGCGCCGGGAATCCAAATGGAAGGCACAAGAACTCTGTGCCCCCGGGTCTCAGTTTCCCCATATACGCAGGGTAGGTTTGGGCCTGTAATCGCTGAAGACTCGCCAGCTCGAATTCGGAAGTCTGGCTTTTAGACTGAACTTTCGGATCTGATTTTTCTGGAGGGTCGCAGAAGCTGGAAAGGAGGTAGGCAGAGCGATAACAGCAGCTCCGGTCGCAGCCCCAGCCCTTTAGAAGCAATATCTGGCCAAGCAGTGAGGCACCAGGCCGCGAGCCGGGGACCTCGGTCGGCGCAGGAGGGGAGGGACGGAGCGGCCACTTACCGGCATGACTGAGGCGGCGGCGGCGGAGGCGGCGGCGCAGACAATGCCAACGCCTCTCCCGAGCGGTAGGGCGGGCTCTACCGCGCTTCCGGGAAGGCGCACCGGGAAGCTCCACCCCCGCGCGGCAGGTGTTCGGCTACGCCCCGCCCCTGGGGGCTTGTCCGGGTTAGTCCCCTAACCCTCCAAGAGCCCGGCAGTAGGTTAGGTCCCACCCCTCCGGTGCTTTACTCTGATTGGGCCACGCCCTCTGGGTAAGGCTGTAGGCTTGGCCACGCCCCTTCGAGGACGAGCCTCTTTAGGCCACGCCCCCAGGCTGGCGCCTCCTGGGAGGACTGACCGCATCCGGTTGGCAAGACCCGAGGATGACTGGCCACGTCTAGGACTGGAGGTGAGACGCCGCGCTAGCCCGCATGGATTGTTGGCCGTTTTCAGGACGCCGACACTGGCCCTACGGAAGGACAGATCTCGGCCTGCCTTGACAGGACAGTCTTACGTCTGAGTGCCAGGCACCGGCCAGCACTGCCGCAGACATCCCAGATGCAGCGGTGGAAATGACCTAAGGAAGCAGGCGATGACGAAGCAGCGTTAAAGGAGCTATGTCCTAACAGAAGAGAAAAGGTCTCAGATTAGGGGCGGGGAGGGACAGTGTTTGAACCGGGGAGGCTTCTGAAGGAAAGCGGTCCCAGTCAACAAGGAAGAGTTTGTAGGGTGAATGAAGATGAGCCAATCGGAGGAGACAGAGCCAGAGAACAGTGTTTTAGGCACAGGGAACAGCATGCACAAAAGTGAGAAGACACGGGTGGGCATGATTTCAGAGGCAGAGATGTTCAGACTTAAGCAGGCAGGCTGAGATAGAGATAGTGGCAGACATGAGTCCCCCCGCTGGGAGTGGAGACAGATGGAGACACTGGGAGGAGACCTGGAGCTTCAGACAGACACTTGGACACCCAGCACCAGTACGATTCTGTCTTTGGATATTTCCTGCATTGAGGCTCAATCTGGGCTAGAAGGTCCCCAGCCCCATCATCATGCAGACTTTGCAAGTGCTCTACCACTGAGCTGCACCCCCAGCCTATTTTTCGTTTGTTTCTAACTGTGAGGCAGTGTTTTGCTAAATTACAGCTCCCTCTAGCCTCAAACTTGTGATCTTCCTGCCTCTGCCCCCAGAATTGCTGGGATTACAGGTGTGTGCCATGTGCCACTGTGCATGGCTAAGCTAGTAGTTTTAAATGGCTCTCACCTCCTGAACTAACTGCTTGTAGAGTTTATTAAAAATTCACATTTGGGTTGGAGCTATAGCTCAGTGGTTCAGTGTTTATCTGGCATGCCCAAACCCTTGGGCTAGATCTCCAACACCACAGAAACAAAACAAAAAGTTCAGATTTAAGGTGCCCGGTGTGTTGGCGTACACCTATTAACGCCAGCACTCAGGAGGCTAAAGCAAGAGGATCATGAGTTCTGGGCCACCTAGGGCTACACAGCAAGCCCCTGACTCAAAATGAAACAAAAACCTAAAATTCAGACTTCTAGGCCTCATCCTGTATACAAAGCCCTTTAATCTCAAAGTGGCCTTTCAGTCCTCCTGCCTCTGGATTTGAAAACCATTGCCTGAGGTAAATTACTGTCTTAATACCTTTAATTTTTTGTTTGTTTGTTGTGCTGGGACTCAATCCCAGGGCCTCACGTATGCTAAGCAAGTGTTCTGCCACTGAGTCATATCCTCAGCCCCTGTAGTCCTAATACCTTTTTGAGGATGTATACTGGTTATTCATTTATTATCTCTGGGATCCAATTCATCCTGTTGGTCTGCTCTGTGAAAATGGATCTAGACCCTTTACATTTGTGTGTATGTGGGAGGGGTGCTGGGGATCTAACCCAGGGCCTCCCATATCTAGTCAAGCACTCTACCACTGAGCTATACCTGCAGCCCTAGACCTTTTAAAAATGCTGGCAGGATGTTCCACTCTGTCTGTAAGGCTGTGGAGAGACCCTGAAAGAGGAGAGGTCTTCCCCAGGCCAAGCTTCTGATGTCTCCTACCCCTGTGCACCTAGAAGCCAGCACTTTTCCCCAGCACTTTCTCCCAAAGCTGGTTTTACATTACAGCCTCCAGTGAGAAGCCTTTCTGTGAACAGCCTTCTCCAGCATCCTAGAGCATCGATTACTACTGCTACTCTCTTCCATTCAGTGGGCCACAGCTGTGCCCTCTCCAACAAGGCAAGGATCTTATCATGGGGACTGGGATGCAGTGTATGAAGGGGCCTCTCCCTCAGATGAGCTATCTTAGCCTTCTGCATAGTGGCAACAGTTCCTATGCCTGCTACTCCTCTGTTTTGCTTTGCTTTAATGACAGGTTCTCACTATGTAACCCAGGCTGGCCTCAACCCCACTATGTAGCCCAGGTCTTGAACATGAGATCTTCCTGCCTCAGCCTCCCAAGTGCTGAGATCACAGGCACATACCACATCTGACTATTCTTATATTCTTTAGAGCCAGCCTGCCTGCCTGCCTGCCTGCCTGCCTGCCTTTCTCTTTCTTTCCTTTCTTCTCTCTCTCTTTCTTTCTTTCTTTCTTTCTTTCTTTCTTTCTTTCTTCCTTTCTTTCTTTCTTTCTCTCAGTAGTGGGAGTTGAAACCAGGGTCTTGAGCACAGTAAACAGGCACTCCACCACTGAGCTGCACCCCTAGCCTCTTTTTAATTTTTTTTTATTTTTTAGACAGGGTCTTGCTAAATTGTGCAGGCCGACTCTAGCCCGAGTTGCTGGGATTACAAGTGTGCACCACAGTGCCTGGCTTGAGTCTACTTCTTGTTAGCCAAGCTGTCATTGCTACAGCCCCATTAGAATCTTTACATTTTCCTACTTCTGATTGGGCCCAGTGTGGTTTCTGATTGGACACAGACTGATACAGGGAGTGACAAATTGTCTTTTTTAGGGAAGAGGACCTAAACTCTTGACCTAAACTCAGAGAACATAGATGGAAGTATAAGTCTAGGGCAGCACTGGTCACTGGCTCGCACTAGCCTGGATGAGGAAGCCCACCTCCAGCCTGCTGGTGGAAGGGGCATGAATCATCTGCTAGGACTGCCATACAAAATACCACAGGTTGAGCGCTTCAACAACAGAAATGTGTCTTCTCACCATTCTGAAAACTAAGAAGTCCAAGATCAAGGTGCTAGCCCATTTGGTTTCTGGTGAGGACCCTTTCTGACTGGTAGACAGATTCCTTCTCCGTGAGTCTTCCCGTGGTGCAAAGTGAGAGGTCTGGTGTCTCCTCCACCAGCACTTGGGAGGCTGAGGCAGGATTGCCAAGAGCTTGAGGCCACCCTTGGCTATGTAGTGAGTTCCAGGCCAGCCTGGGCTACATAGTAAGACCCTGTCTTGAAAAAAAAGAAGGAAAAAGAAAAGGGAAGTGAAGTGAATTCCAGGAGACTCAGTGCAGCCCATAGCAGTGCTGTACAGACCAGAGTTTCACTCTCAGCTCTACCCTTCCCCAGCCATGCAACCCTGGCAGATTGAGTTGCCTCTCTGGACCTCAATATCTTTAGTTATAAAATGGCCATAGTTAAGGGGACTACAATTTTTTTTATTGCAAGCTTTTGAGAAAGGGGATGCTGTTGTGGGTGTGGTGGCTCATGTGTGTAATCCCAGCAACTTGGGAGGTGGAGGCATGAGGATCACAAGTTGAAGGCCAGAGGCAGCCTATGTAACTGAGACCTTGTCTAAAAAAGGAATGAAGGAAGTGAGGAAGGGAGGAAGAAGGGAAGAGAAGGAGGGAAAGGAAAGAAGGTGCTGGCCACTTTAGTTCCAGCAAAGGCAAGTCTTGTCATCTTGGCAGCACCGTGAACAACTGTGTTAGAGCTGGGAAGCAAGGGCAAGTGGGAATGAGGGAGTAAAAGCAAAGGCGGCAGCACACAGGCAAGCCACCCAAGGTAGGAGAAGAGTGTGTGGCTTAGAGAATCGAGATGGGGAACGGTAAGCAGAGAGAGACTGAAGTTTATGAGAAGACAGCATCATGGATACTCAGTAGAGATGGCAAATGAAGATCTGTCACAAAGAAGGAGAAAGTATACAGCGTTGTAGTTTCTATGTGAATATATACATAAATTCCATGTATATAAAAGTAAATGAACTACAGCTAATGCTACTACAAGTTATCTTGGATGGGTGCAGGGTTACAGGCAGCACCCCAACATACATAAGATTTCAATTAAATAGCATAAGATGGTATAGGGTAAGAAGTAGGTCTTGCCAGGCGTGGTACACCCCTGTAATCCCAGCAACTCAGGAGGTAGAGGATCGTGAGTTCAAGACCAGAGGCCTGTGTAACTTAGTGAGGCCCTGATTCAAAATTAAAAAATAACAAAATGGACTGGGGGTGCAGGCCAGTGGTAGAGTGCTTACAAAGTATGTGTGAGGCCCTGGGTTCAACCCCCAAGTACTGTGAAGAAAGAGCGAGAGAGAGTGAGGGGGAGAGGGGGTGGGGGGCAGAAAGAAAAAGCAAGAGAAAAGAAAAGAAAAAGACAGGCCTATTATACACTCATACTCTGCTTTCACCCTGCTTTTCTCTCTTTATAAATTATTTTAGAGATTATCTTTAATAGTGAAGATTAATTCCTTCCATTTTCTTTAGTGCTGCATAGTGTTGTTGTTCAGTTGTATTATTATTCAGCCAGTCCCAATGGCAAGAAACATTCATTGACTAATCCAACATCCATTCCACTCTTTTTGCTCTTGCCAGCTGGAGGCTAGAATCCCTTAAAATGTGCTTTCCCATCCACCCTTGCAGTGAGATGTACCCACAGAACACAGCTCTGGCCAAGATGAAGCAAAAGTTTGCTAAGAGGCTTCTAGGAGAGCTCAGGCTTTCAGTCTCCACCAAGGGGACTGTACCACTCTTCCTCCTCTTGCCTAGAAGACTGCTGTGAAATCTAGAGCAACCATGAAGGAAAAGCCTAGGGAGTCACAGAGATGCTGATTCCAACACTAGTCACTAAGCCATTGCCAGCCACAGCTCACCAAGTGGCCTTAATCCCACAATCCTCCTGCCTTCACTTCCAGAGTAGCTGGGATGACAGGTGTGTGCCATGGAACCCAACCCCACACACTTGTTAGGTGAAAAATATAAAGCTATCTTTATTTTGCCCACTGTTAAACAGACTTCTTGCTACTTGCCCCTGGTACACACTCCTTACTAGTATAATCCCTCACTGATGGACATACAGGTTGTTTCCAATCATTTTTTTTCCGGTCCTGGGGACCAAACCCAGGGCTTTGCACTCATGAGGCAAGCACTCTACCACTGAATTGAATCCCCAACCCTGGTTGCTTCCAATCTTTAATATTGTTAGCAATATAATAAAAATCCATACACATACATCTTTGCTTAATATTTTATGTAGAATGAATCCCTATATGTGGAATTGATCATCATTTAAATTTTGATAGATATAATCAGAAGCCCTCTCCAAAAAGTTGTTTTTGTGTTTGTTGTTGTTTTAAGTCAGGGTCTTGGTACGTAGCCATGCTGGCCTTCAGCTTGAGATCCTCCTGCCCCAGCCTCCCAAATGTTGGGATAACAGGTATGTGCCACCAGGCCCAGCTCAAAAACATTTTATCAACTATATTCTCATACCTACAGACCAATGAGTATTCAGCTCACTGTGGGGACTGTGTTGTGTCTGTCCTGTGAGGACATAGCATTCAAGGCACCATCTTGGAGGTAGAGATGGGGACTTCACCAGACACCAAACCTGCCAGTGCCTTGATCTTGACCTCCCTAGTGTCCAGAATGATGAGAATTGGATTTGTATTATTTGCGAAGTGCTCAGTTTGTGGTCTCTTGTTATCAAAACAGGCATGGACTAAGATGCTGGGGGGGAGGGGTGTCCACAAATCAATCATCCATTCCTAACAGCTTCTGCTTAGAAGAGACCTGGGTTACTCCTGCTCACATTTTTTTCTGGCCAAAGCAGGACACAGGCCTATCTTTAAAGGAAGCAGGAGAGTGTAAGAACCCTGCCAGGTCCCCTGAGGAAGAAGAAACAGCAGTGTCAGGGGACAGCAGTAGCAGCTGCCCCAAGGCTCTCCAGATAAGATGTGCACTGCTTGTGCCACCATGGTCCCCAACATGGTTTAGTGGGCCCACAAGACCGCAGCCCTGGTCAGAGAATGTCCATCGTGCTGTCCTCTTCCTCTTTTATTCTCTGTCACAGCACTCTAGGCTTGGGGTTTTACAGGTTGTTTAATAGACATTCAGACCAGCCCATGTACCATTCCTGGCTGTTTCCGGTAGTTAACCTTGGTGAACCTCCTTCTTCCGCTGTGAACAGAGGATTATTAGATCTTTCCTGGTGCTGTTGTGAGAAATAAAAACACTCATAAAATATTCAGCTCAAAAGCTGAGTGTGGTGGCACACGCCTGTAATCCCAGCGACTTGGGAGGCGGAGGCAGGAGGATCACAAGTTGGAGACCAGAGGCAATCTGCATAATTTAGCAAGACCCTGTCTCAAAAAAGTAAAAAAATGGGCTGAGGGTATAGCTCAGTGGTCCAGCACTTGCAAAGCATGCAAGTGTAAGGCCCTGGGTTCAACCCTCAGTACCGCAAAACAAAAAGAAAAAAAATTCCACTCAGTGGCTGGTGCACAGTAAGCACCCAGAAATTACTCTTATGGTTATGACAAGTTGCAAGTAACTTTTAAAACAACTTACATGCTAGATGTCATGGTGCATGCCTGTAGTTCTAGCACTGAGGAGGCTGAAGTGGGAGGGTTACAAGTTGAGGCCAGAGGCAGCCTGTACAAATTACTGAGACCCTGTCTCAAGATAAAGAATAAAAGGGGTTCTGGGATTGTGGCTCAGTGTTGGAGCACTTGCCTGATGCAAGTGAGGCCTGTATTTGACCTCCAGTGCCAGGGGAGGAAAAAAAAAAAAAACCACAAAGAAACAATACATTTAAAGTGAAAGTGTCTTTCAAACCTGCATGTCACACTCTTCTACAGAGGTAGCAACTGCTCTCTGATTGCCTTATATCCATCCATCCATTTTTCTATTGTCACAGGAAAACTTAAAATTTGAATCAATGATCTTTTCTCCTCTACACTCAGTCAACACTTTGTTCCATAAAATAGATGTGTTTCCATGAGCAGAGAGCAGAAGAGGTTGGTTTCACAGAGAGAAAAACGCTGAAGAGCTGGGTGTGGTGGCACATGCCTGTAGTCCCAGCTACTTGGGAGACTGAGGAGTGAGGATTCCTTAAGTCTAGGAGTTCAAGATCCGTTTGGGCAAAATAATAGACCCTGTCTCAAACCCTGCCACTTCCCCCTAAAAAGAGCTAGAGAAAGCAGAAACAGAAAGCAAAAGGCGGCTTAGTTATTTCCTTTCCTTTCCTTTTCTTTTCTTTTCATTCCTTCCTTCCCTCCTTCCTTCCTTTTTCTTTCTTTCTTTCTTTTTTTCTTTTGGTGGTATTTGGGGGTTGAACCCAGAGCCTTGCGCATACTTTGCAAGTGCTCTATTATAGGGCTGCACCTCTAGCCCATTTTTTATCTTTTTATTATGAGACAGGATGTTACTAAATTGCGCAGATTGCCCCTGGCCTGGAACTCAAGCTCTTCCCTCCTCAGCCTACCAAATTGCTGGGATTATAGGCATGGGCCACCATGCCTGGCTTCTGATTGGTCATTTCAAAATTACTTTGTAAACTACAGAGAGGGAGACAGAAGAACAGAAAAATAATCACCTGGTTAACATCAGTTTACTTTCTATTATGTTTAATGTGTAAGGATTAAGGTAGAGAGGATTTCATTATCATGCCAGTTGAAGCTGCCTTATCTGGGATATGTGGCTTTTATCTCTACTGATATCTCTGGAAAATCAACCAGTTTCAGTTAAGCTTGGTGACTAGAACTTTAGTGAGACTGACTCCATGTTAATTTTTTTTTTTTAATTTAAAAATATGACTGGCTGCTTATTTCTTTTTTAATTAGATTTTTTTTAGTGTACAAATTAATGGGTTTCATTATAACTTTTCCATATATGCATATCATTACCCATTGCTTATATTTCCATGTTGATTTTTAGCGTGGTATGTTGAGGCCCAACGCAGGAGCCTACTCCAAAACAGTCCTTCAATAATTTGTTTTTCCAATTTTTTTTTCCCAGTGCTGGGCGTCAGACCTAGGGGCTTATAAATGCTAGTCAGGTGCTCTACCGCAGACCAGCACCTCTAACCCATAGTTTTTATTTAACATTATGCATTTTTAAATATTAATAAACGTGCATATATGGTTGTTGGCACTTTTAAAGCATATGTGATGTACCATACATAATTTGCAAGATGTTCTTTTTAGTGGCAATATGCTCTGTGGATTTATGCTTTAAGTATATTAGTGCATAGTTTTTCTTTTTTTGTGTGTGTGTGTTTTTTGTTTGCTGTTTGTTTTCAAAGGTCTTAGTATGTGGCCGAGGCTGGCCTTAAATTTGCCATCCCCCTGCCTTAGCCTCCTAAGCACTAGGATTAAAGGTGTGGGCCACCATGCTGGGCTCTTATTGCATATATTTTCTAAATATGTGAACATATATAAACACACACATGTGCACATCCATGAACTAGCTCAGTCTTTTAAGTTGCTATGTAAAACAGTAATATAGTGAATTTAATGTGTCCCTTATTGATAGACATTTAGATTATATATAAATATTATAAACAATGCTGCAATGAACATCTTTGCTCTCTCTGTACATGTAGAAGTGTTTCTTCAGAATGGATACCAAAAAGTAGAATTTCTACAGGGTGTGCAGATTTAGAAGCTTAAGGCAGCTGGTAGTGTAGCTCAGTGGTATGGCATGTGTTTAGCTCTGGGTTCAATCCTAAGCACCACACACTTTAAAAACACCATCAACAAAAGCAAACATAATAGAGGTTTTCAAATTGCCCTCAGGAAGGCTATGCCAATTTTTATTATGTATTAGCAATATGAGAATAATTATCTTTAACAATTTTCGGACATTTGATATTAGCAATGTATAATTTTTCACAATTTGATGAATGAACAATTATTAAATAAAAAAATGTTTTTTGAGCCAGGGTCTTACTGTATCGCCCAGGCTGATCTAAAGCTAACAATCCTCTTGCCTCAGCTCTCAAGTGCTGGGATGACAGGTGTGTGCTGCCATGACCTGCCATTTAACTTCTTTTTGCCTTGGTTTCTCTATCTGTTGAAATCAGCAGTTTGAGCTTAGCAATGTGGCACAAGCCTGTGATCCCAATGACTCAGGAGGCTGAGGCAGGAGGATCATGAGTTCGAGGCCAGAGGCAGCCTGTGCAATTTAGCAAGACTCTGTCTCAAAATAATAAATAAAAAAGAGACTGGGGGTGCAGCTCAGGAGTAGAGCACTTGCATAGTACGTGTGAAGTTCTGGGTTCAGATCCTCAGTACTGATTAAGAAAAAAAGGAAAAGAAAAGAAAAAGAAATGAACAGTTTGGAATTGGAAGAGCTATTATACACTTTGGGTGTTCTGAGGAGACCCTGCCCGTTTTCTGTCCTCAGGACACTATCCTCCTTCCTAGCCATTATTTATGAGTGGGTAAGAGAAGGTGGACTTGAAATTGAGGCAGGAGAGAAAGACAGGGAAATTTGGGGAACATGGAAAGAGCTTTCACCCCAGGATCTGCTGTGACTCTTACCAGCTGAGAATCAGGAAATTCGACACAACTATCAGGAAGACTGCTGTAATGACTGCCTGCATAGAGATGTTATTTTTGAGAGATGTTTTAGATAATGAAACTATTAAAATAGCAATAAGCTATGCTTAGGATCAAAATACATGAAACCTCTGAGGTTAACCTAATCTCACAAATGGGCATAGGGGCCGTGCTTATGCCCAGACAACTCCCTTGTGACACCTATAAACCCACTTTAGTGACACCTCCCTAAACCTACCATGTAAAGCCGTGTGTGTGTGTGTGTGTGTGTGTGTGTGTGTGTGTGTGTGTGTGTATAACATCTAGGGAAAGCTGGGCATTGTGGTGAGCACCTGTAATCCCATCACCCAATCACCCAAGAGGCTGAAGCAGGAAGATCAACAAGAGTTCAAGACCAGCTTGGTCTACATAGCAATTCCAGACCAGCCTGGGCTACACAGTGAAACCCTGTGTGAAAAAACAAACAAACCAAAGCCCAAAACCAAAGACATCTAAGGGATTCTCTCTCTTAAGAGGCCTGCATTTATGTATTGAACCTGTACTAATAAACTAGCTTTGTTTCAATCCTTAACTCATCCTGAAATTCTTTCCTGCAATGAAGCCAAGGACCCAGCTTAATCTGAGTAGAGGTCCTGACTAGGGGAACTCCTCAGCCTTGACAGCAATGCTGAGCTGCTCTCTCTGCTCCACCCCAGCTGACAAAATTAGAGTCCTAGCTTCAGGGCCTGGATGTACAACCTTGGGCAAGGAATGGGCAATAGGATATTGTGAGCACCAAGTGAGAGTTTTCTTATAAGGAATTTAAGCAAGTTATCTGGTGCATGGTCAATGCTCCACAGAGTTGGAGATGATGTTTGTAGGTAGTGCCAACTAAGTCAATAAAATTTTTCCATACTCTCTGGTAGTACCAGGCATTGAACAGAGACTCAGTCATGCTAGGCAAATGCTCTACCAGTGAGCCACATCCCCAGCCCCTTTGTTATTTATTTATTTATTTACTTACTTACTTACTTATTTTGTAACTGGGTTTCCCTGAATTACACAGGCTGCCTCTGACCTTGAACTCACAATCCTCCTGCCTCTGCCTCCTGAGAGTTGCTGGAATTACAGGCATGTGCTACCATGCCCACCCAGCCTATTTATTTTTTATTTGAGACAAGGTCTTGCTAAATTATGCAGTCTGCCTCTGGCCTTGAACACGAAATCCTCCTGCCTCCACCTCCTGAGACACTGGGATTACAGAGATGTGCCACCATGAAGTTCTCTATGATAGTGTATATGCTTTTTAAATTAAGAGGTGGGGATCTTGGGATGTATCTTAGGGTTAGGGCAATTGCATGGCAGGCCAGACACCCTTAGTACAATCTTCAGCACCACACACACGCACAAAAAAAGTGGGGTGGGAGGATGGGTTCTCCCTCTGTTGCCTAGGCTGTCTCAGGAGATACTCTAACCTCAGCCTTTCCAGTAGCTGCGAGTGCAGGCATGTACCACCACGCCCAGCTTAAAGTTTCTTTGGATCATTGTATGATCTTTGTATGGGAAGGAGCAAAAGGAAAAGAGCAATGTGGGGAAGGGAAGTGGAAAACAGTTTTGATGCCTGAATTTCAAAACCCATCAGACATTTACCTACAAAGGGTAATGTCGTATTCCATCCTGGATTTTTTGTTTTGTTTTGTTGTTGTTTTGGTTTTTTGAGATTGGGACTTGCTCTGTATTCTAGACTGGCCTGGAACCCACTATGTAGCTCAGGTTGCCCAGGAACTCGAAATCCTCCTGCCTCAGCCTCCCAAATTGCTGGGATTACGGGCCTTTGCCACTGTGCCTGGCTTCTGTTTGTTTTAGAGACCAAAATTTCTATATTGTAGTTCTTCATCATTTTAAAAAATCTGTAATTAATTAAACAATAATACAGGAACACTAAAAGTAAATCATATAGTAACCAAGGGTATAGAATGAAAACTAGGCCTTTCTCTTATCCTGGCCAAAGTTCACTTCTTTGTTAGCAATCATTAACAGTTTCCTTCTAGACATATCCTGTGAACACCCAGCAAAAACATGCAGGGATACATGAGTATTAATAACTATAGCAACACAGTATGTCATAATAGAAATAATCAGCCCACGGCATCCTTCTGCCTTTTTACACAAATGAAGGTGTACACTTCCCATTGTTCTACGCTCTGATTTCCTCATTTATCATCTCTTGGAGATTGCTGTATAACTGTATGTATCTTGGCCCTCATTTTGTGTGGTTACATGGCAGTCCACCATGAGTCTTCTATATTGTAGTATTGTGTCTGTCCTGTATAGCCAAGCACTTGGATTGTTTCTTGTCCTCTTTCTGCTACAAACAATGCTGAATTGAATATTATACAAAAGCTTTCTTCAAAAAGAGTTTAATAAAGATACATACTTTTTTTTCCAATATGCGAGGTTGAACCCAGGCCTCATACATACTTTATAAGTGCTCTACCACTGGGCTGCACCACACTTTTTTTTATCTTGAGACAGAGTCCCACTAAGTTGATCAGGCTGGGGCTGGCCTCAAACTCACAAATCTCCTGCCACAGCCTCCTAAGTTGCTGGGATCACAGATGTGAACCACAGTGCCTGGCCTGTTTCTCTCTTTTAAAAATAAAACATAGTTTAACATCACTTTTTGATATGGTTTGGGTCTTAAATGTTCCCAAAAGCTCATGTGTAGCCTATGGCACTACTGGGAGGTGGTGGAAACGTTAGGAGGAAGTAGGTCACTGAAGGTGGGTCCTTCCTGTCTCCCTGCTTCCTGGCTGCCAGGAAGTGAGCAGCTTTGCCTTACCAGGAGCTCCCTTCCATGATGTTCTGCCTTGTCACAGGCCCAAAAGCAATGGAGACGATCATGGACTGAAACTTCTGAAACCATAAGCCAAACTATACCTTTCCACCTCTTAAGATGATTTTCTCAGGCATTTCCTCACAGTGACAGAAAACTGCTTAACATTCTCTTAATGAGTGATTAGCTGTGTTTGGGAAAAACTGATCAGAGGATATTCCTAGGATCATTCCTTACCTGATGTTTCCCATCACCCTTCCACTGTCCCCATCAAACTGTATATTCTGAGCTCTTGCTCATGATTCTTTCACCCAGGTTCTCAGAGCTTTGGGGAGAATTGGCAGAAAGAGAAGAGGGAGGTAGCATACTGTAGGAGTTTGCAGATTTTGCTTGGTGGTGGAGATACACAAGAAGGAGGCTAGCGACTCACCCTTAGATGACTAAGACAACTAGACTAGGGTTTCTCCACTTCAGCACTATAACTGAGATGGATAATTCATTGCTATGGTGGCCCTCCTCTGCATCCCCAGCCTCTATCTGCTCAATGCCAGTAGCCCCCCTGCCTTCTCATTTCTGGCAATGGTATATTTCTCCTGGGGGCAAATTCCCCCTGCCCTCCATTGCTTTAGATAATTCATTAGTGGTCAGTTACTTATTGAATATTTACTAAGTATTATTAAGTGTCCACGATCTGAGGCCTGAAGGTTTCTAATCTGGGTGGGGAAATGACCACTGGAGAATGCCAACTTGCACTGTCCTCTAGAAGATAGCAATAGCCACCTGGGGCCAGAGGGGTTCTGCCAGTCTTTTCCCTCTGCTAATCAATCCGATTCCTTCTTCCCACCTCTCATTTCAGAACAGTCTCTGCAACACTTTCATTACATTATCCTCATTGCTTCCAAACTACTTTCTAGGGTGGTGGTAGTTGTTGTTGGGTGCCGTCAAGTCGTTTCCAATTCACAGCGACCCTCATAGGGTTTTCAATGGCTGATTGTTTCAAGGTTGACTTGGGAGTAGATTGCCACATCCTTCTCCCATTTTTGTGGTGCTGGGAATTGAACTCAGGACCATAGAGACTGCAGAGCAGCACCGTACCAACTGAGCTAAATTCCAGCCCTTCGTAGGGGAAATGACTATTATTTTAAGTGTAGAGATTTCTTTTCTTTTCTCTTCCTTCCTTCCTTTCTCTTTCTTTCTTTGCTCTACTGGGGGGTGAAACCCAGGGTCTTGTGCATTTTCTTGAGACAGGGTCCTGCTTAGTTTTACATTCTGCCTCTGACCTTGAACTTGTGGATCTTCCTGCCTCCACTTCTCAAGTTGCTGGGATTACAGGCATGAGCCATCATGCCTGGCTTAAATATAGAACTTTCTTTATGAGTTCATATTTCTATTTTAATTTATAGAAATCAGACTTCTTTTAAAATTAACAATCCAATTAACAATTGGAGAGTATCCCTAAATGTATAGTTCCCCCTTTTTCTTTTTTCTAACTGCTGCATGGTATTATGCTTTATGTGCATATCACCATTAGAAAGTTTGTCAGTTGATGAGTTTTCAGGGATTTCCTCCCCTTAAGACTGGAGGGTGAACCCAAGACCTTAAACATACTAGCCAAATGCTCCATCACTGAGCCACAATCCTCCACCTTTTTTATTTTTTATTTTGAGACAAGATCTTATGCAGTTGCACAGGTTGCTTCTGGCCTCTAATTCAAGGATCCTCCTGCCTCAGCCTCCTGTGTAGCTGGGATCACAGGCATGTGCCACGGTGCCTGGCTGTTTTCAGTTCTCAAATATGTGAACAATGCAGACAGTGTTGCAGTGACCACCTTGGTACAAGCCTTTGTAAATAAATGTGGCTATGCAACCACAAAGTATTATTGTTTTGGGGTACACACAATTTTAACAGATACTGCCAAATTGCCTTGCAAATTTTGTTATCGCTTAAAATTTACTCCACATGTGCATAAGAGTAGTCATATCCCCCCATCACAGGCCACCTGGGTTAATTTACCAATCTGTAAATCAAAAACAGCGTTACAGTTTTGAAATCCAAGTTTCCCCTGGGTATGTGACAGGCTGTCAAATTTCTGTGTGTAGTGCTGTGCCAGGAGAGGTATACTGCTGTCTTCGATCTCTCTCATGAGACTCAGCTCTGTGAAATAGGGAAGTAAGATCAAGATACAAATTCACAGGTAGAGAAGACGACTATTTGCTCATCTGGTTGAGCCTTTGGTTGCTCAGGAGTCCAGTGATGAACAAGCTCAACAAGAAGATCCACCAACTGAGAGTCAGGATACCACACCTGGTCAAGAGAAAGAAGGTGGCAGAGCATTTTAAACTCAAGGGCCTCACCTGGAAGCTGCAGAAACTGGCTCGGTCAAAGCGTTCAAGGAAACGTGGGTCCTGATGTGAAAGGGGAAAATTCTACCAAATGTAAAGCCCTTTAAAAAGCCAGAAGCAGGTGACAGGCAGCCATCGGTTTAAAGGAATGCAAACTGAAACCATGCATGCAGTCTTGATGTAGGAAATTCGAGCATTATCGTTCTCTGAATAAAGTTTTACATTTTCCTGCAAAAACAAATTGCAAATTCCTGATCCACCCTTTAAAAAGCCTTCCAGGGGCTTACCACTACCCTCAGATTAAAGTCAAGCTCCTTAGCTCGACTAACGTGACCCTGGAGTTTGCTGCACTTCTCTGCGCCGAGTCCCCCTCATGCTTGCAGAGCCCGGGACACCCTTTCCCGGGTTGGGAGCTCCGGCTAGGTGCAGCGGCCCTGTCTTTTGACTGGGCAACGGCAGGGGCGGCGTCTACATGATTTGTCACCCCAACCGTTGGGGCACAATCAATGCTGAATGTGCAGGGCTGACGCGGGGACTAGATGAGACTGTTCATATTGCTCCTGGGTCGCTCCGCGTGAGTTCCAGTCTGGGGCCAGCCCCGGGGCAGGGTCGCAGCCTCACTGCCCTGGTTCCCACCAAGGCTGCAGCCGGCACCCCTTTCTCCTCGCAGCCCAGTCTTGGGTAGCCTTCCTGGCCTCTCTCTTCCATCAAGGACGCTCCCTGTGCTGCATTCCAAAAACTCGCAGCAAAACTTAGACTCTCCCGCGTGGCCAAGTGCCTGGAGTGAGAACGCACCAGGCATGTCTACGCCTAACGTGTTAGAACCGAAGTATTTCCATATAACATGTTCACCTTGACCAACAGAGGGCCCACAAAGTACTAGTTGTGCAAAGAAGCGGGTTGGGTGCCGCTTAGCCCGGGAGCGCGCCGGGGACATCTTTGGGCTGTCAGTACAGGAGTTGGCTGAGTTATCTTTCAAAGGGGTAATGACAAGAAACAAGCGTCCACGCCCACAGCAATTAGGAAAAGGAGCCGGTGACAGGGACGCACAGGACGTTGCACGGAACCCCAAACTTGATCAGAGAAATGTCCCGACCTCGGCAACGACGAAAAGGGAAAACTTCCTTAAAACCGGGAGCCAAGCGTCGGGCCCACCTGCAGCAGCACCTGCCGAGAAGCGCCAGGGTGGAATGCTTATTCTCCAACTCAACAGGAGCTTACACCTGTGACCTCGTCACGGATCTTGAGTGCACAGCCCCGGCTACATTCTTCCTTGGCTTTCTTCCAGCGGTTGCCCGACCTTAGTGCTGACTAATGGTGAGAGCCAGCAAGTGCTCTTAGGCAGCGCAAGGAAATAAAAAGTTATAGTAAAAAGGAGGGAAAAGCTCCCGGGAAACTTGGCCACTGGGTACCCAGGTACCAAACTGTGCAGAGAAGGCGGGAGAGGGGACCTTTGGGGTCAGATTCAATGTATGAGAGAAAGAAAGGAAAGGCTGCCGAAGTCGCAGCCCGGCCAGCCTCTTAACCACCCCAGAGGGCACAGCGGCCCTGGGGCCCTGTCTTTGGAACAGACCAACCCCCCGTGTCAATCAGCTCTTCCGGCATTGCGATTGGTCGGGGGCTTCCTTAGCCTTCCCAGCGCCCACCTCCTAGTTGCTTGGGGTTTACTTCCCCAAAGTACACGGGCCCCACCTTGTGGAGCAACCGCTCCTGCTTGGAAAACGGATCGCCGCCCTGGGGAAGAGGTTTTAACCAATGACAGCAGTCTCATGTGGTTATTGGCCACCACCAGTGTCGGTCAAAGACGTTCCCCCCCTCCTCCTCAGTGTCCCTCCCAGTTATTGGCCTTTCTTGGCGCTAATCCGCTACCAGGGAAGGCGCGATCCTAACCGTCTCATAGGCATGAGTCCAAGCCAATCAAGAGCCACGCCTTCATCCTGAGTCAGGACCCAATTGCTGTTCGAAGAGTTCAGAGGACGCAGTTGGGATTGGCCATCCTCTTTCCCGACCTGGTCGCAACAAGTTAGGCTGAGTCGCGGCTATATAGACCGGCTGCGGAGCACGCGTGTGTGCGGACGCACTTGCGTGAGGGATTCCTGCCATCCTTCGTGCCGCGGAGCAGCGCTTGTTCCTCTCCCACCCTACCGCGGAGGTACGGCGGGGCAGGGCGGCCCGGGGCCGAAGGCGAGCCGGGGCGATCGTGAGCACTGGAGTCCGCGCCAGCCGCGTCCCCCCAACCCCCACTTCAACGGCCGCCGGCGCGCGCGGCGCCTCCCCCACCCCGCTGCCCGGAGCGCGTGGCCGTGGCCGCGTGCGCGAGCCGCGTCCAACGGCCACGCGGCGCGGGAGCGAGCCTCGGCCGCCGCCCGGGCCCCGGGGCGATCTTCGGGACCTGGGGGCCCTGCGCGGGTCGCGCTTCCCGCCAGCCCGGTCGCGCCAGCCCGGTCGCCGCGCGCCGGGTTCCTCTTCTCCGCCCCGCCGGCGCTGCGCCCTGGCCGGACCCGGGGCGGGGTTTGTCCGGGCGCCGGGCAGCGCTGGAGTGCGGCTGGCCCGAGAGCCCGCGAAGCAGCAGTGCGGTGCCCGGGCTGTCCAGGGACTGAGCGGCGACAAATCGCGTCCGATGTCCCCGCACGCCCGCTCCGTGTGCCGGGCTGCGCGCTGAGTCCCGCGTCCGCCTCCCGCGCGGGTCTCACAAAGACCCTGTGAGGTAGGGCCGATTATTCCCGCGGCCCCGCCGCCCGGGGCGCGGGGTGCGCTGACCTGGTCCGAGGCCCGCCGACGGTAAGGGACAGGCACTCGCTGGGGTCTGGGCGAAGTGGCTTCCAGCCCCCAAGCCGGTTTCATTCAGCGTTCCCTGTGGCCGCGGGGCCCCTTGTGCCCTGCGTCCCCGTCCCCCTGGCGGCCCCAGCCTCCTGTCCGAGGGCAGCTGCCGGGCGCTGGGCCCGGCGGCGGAGGGGCTCTCTGGAGGGCGGGCTGGAGGTGGAACCGTGACAAAGGAAAAGGGCTTGGGCTTCCTTCCTATGCCTGTTCCTGCAGCTAGGTGATAGATGTGCTTCCATGTCTGTTTCTAGAAAAAGTAGAGGAGAAAACAAGCAAATGCAAATGAACGTGGACTTTGTTCCTCCAAGTTTGAAACTCACAGCGAGATGATGGGAAATTCCCGCCGGCAGAAGTTAGGCTGGTGTTAGACTCTGAATCTTTTTGCTTTTTCCTTCTCCCCTCCCCCAACCTGAGCCGACTTTTGAGGAAGGACCTTTGAGAATATTAACTTCATAGTTAATGTTGAAGTTAGTAGTTGAAGAAAATGAGGTCCAGAATGATTTTCAGATCTCACCAGAGGCTGGGTTAAGATTTGGAATTGGAATGCAAAGGATGGCCCCCAGTTCCAACATAAATTCGATCACCCTGGGTGGCTAAGATTTGTTGCAAAGTACAGTTTACTGTAGTTAGGATCTTCTATGGACGAGTCTGTCTACGCTGATTTTTCCTTAAGCATTTAACTCTGCTAAACTTCTGTATATATGCAAAGACATTTTCTTTACCTTCAAGGATTTGAGTTTTTCTAGTGTACTTAGCGTATTTTAGATTATTTTAAAACCGGGTGTACTCCTTAGCTTTATAAAGTAAGTATTTTTGTTTCTTGATCCGGATCACTGCATCACAAATGTTTGTACTTGAGACAAGACTATAGTAAAAGTTTTGGAAACCAGCTCTTCTGAAATTTTTTTTAATGAGTATTTATAACTTTTTAAAAACTTATTTTGTTTGTACAGATGCTTTTCAACATCAAGTTTTGGTTTTTCTTTTTTGTACTCACTGGAAGGAACACAGTCCACAACTCTTGTAAAAAGAAATTAAACAATGAAGAAATTTCATGTTTGTACTTTCCCCTTCTTCCTTGTCAGAAAGTAGCAGTAGAAAAGGGATCAAAATATTTTGAGGACAAGTTCTTAAAAGATTGCTTTATAATGTAACATTGTTTTACTTGAAACTTGGCGTGTGTCCGGTTGTATTTAACCTGCCTGTAGAGATACATTAACTGTTGAATTAGCATTTTCACTTAAGAGTAATGTATCAAATGTTAAGGCAGTGTAATGGCCTACATTTGGACTAACTTTTTATTAATTTTATTACTGTTTGAGGTAAAATATATCAAAATGAAATTACCTTATCCATTAGTTGAGGCAAATGGTCAGCAGCAGGCAGGAATATAAACATTATATACTTACTCCATAAACTGGTACTCTGGCTCATCATTTTGTGCATTCATTTGTTAGAACAAGTGAGTAAAAATAAAATTGATGTGATACGTATCTTGAGCTTCCCTACTTCCCAACTAGTATAGTTTACATTTTTGGGGAGTTTGGTCCTTTGGTTCAAAGCTTTTAACAGGTAAAAAGGTAGATAGCTTTATTTTTTAACTCCCACTCACTTTGCTCTTCTTAGCCGACCCTCCACTACAGGAACCTTGGGAAATTTTGTTAATGTTTGCTCTTGATCTACTTTAAAGCTGTTTTTGTTGTTATTTACCTTATGGATTTTTGTGTAACTTCTTTTAGTATGTTGCATAGAAAATTTACGGCACAGGTTAGATTTACATTTTTGTAGGTTTATAATAGTATATGGTTCTTAGGATGGATAACATCAATGTTAAATGATGAAATTTAATATAAACTTTGAATTTGTGACTAAAAGTTTTTAAAATTTTTGTCAGTTTAATAAAACTGTCTACTTGGTCTGTTAACATTTTGCAATTTGCTTTTAAATTACAGAATTTAAATAGGCACAGAATTAATTACGCTTTTCATTTAATTATATTGTGCTCTTTTGATTGCCTTGGACAAAACTATTACTGACTTAACAAAGGCGATAATTCTCAAAGTAAGTAAGTGAAGAAAAGAAAAGCATGCTCCCGGCAGTAGTTACTTGTCTACAGTTAGTGGGTAAAATTTTTGCCTATATTGTCCTTCCAAGCTCTGGAGTTAAATTTAGATTCAGCAACTGTAATCCCACAGTTGGTGACTGCCCTGGCAGCTAACTAGGTTTATATTTTTATATTTCTAAAATATTTAATGTTTCCTGTTTCTTTTCTTTTCTTTCTTTTTTTTAAAAAGTATTTTTGGACACCCTGACAGGCCTTAGACTTGGGAAGGTAAGCAAGGTGATAGGGTAAATAGCTAGGAATAATCCCATAAGAAGAGTGAAGAGTTTGCATTAGAACGCAGAAACAATATGAAAATTTCCTCACAAGCTGTGGCCTAGTAAATGAAGTCTTTAGTGTTTTAGCATATCTACTATATTTTAGATATGTAATGAAAAGTAAAGATTAAAGGTGATTCAGAGAAATCTGACTTCCTGGATGGGGACACACATCTGTTTGTAGGGATGTAATTTCTGGTGGCTGTTAAGTGGCTATATATAGTATTGTATATTTTTGTGGTCCTTTGCCTATTTTAGTTTTCTTCTCCTTTTCATACTAAGGATTGAGCCCAGGGCTTAAGCCAATGTTCTATTACTGAGCCACAACCCCCAATCACCTTGCATATTTTGAAAGTGCTTTAACAAATCTTGGGTATTGTATTTTTACTGTGAAACCCAGGTAGTTGTCTAAACTATAAAGCATGTGGCACTTAATAGGGTACCACAGCCTGCTGTTTCCTTATTTAAAAACCTTAGAAGGATTCAGAATCTAGCAGGTATGAATGTGTCACCTACCTGCTTTCCAGGCAGATCCTGAGCTTTGTGTAAGCCTGGAGGCTGTGTCTAAGTATACCCATGTTTGTGGATTTTTTGAACTTGACCTTTAGAATTTCCTACTGGGGCCGCCTGTGTCTCATAGGAGCTAAAGGATAGGAAATCAACATTTTTAGGGATTTCATGGGTAAGCAGTAGTAATAACTAGAATGTATCTTTTCATCTTGATCAGACAAAACAATTTTTTCCTCAGAATTATAAACCTAATTGATTAGTTCCCACTCCTCCCATTTTTTTTCTCTTGGTATTGGGGGTTGAAGCGAGGGCCTTGCATGTGGTAGACAAGCAGTGTACCACTGAGCCATATCCCCAGCCCTTGTTTTTTGGAGATGGAGTTGCTGTGGTAGCGAGGGTTGGCCTTGAACTTTTGAGTCTCATGCCTCCAAGCGCCTGAGTGCTGGGATTACAGATGTGTGCCACCCCACCTGGTTTAATTGACTAGTTTGGAAAGAGCAGGTAATTAAGTTTGTGCCAATATTTGGGTTGAACTATTTTCCTTTTGGGAAAACTTAGTATTTTTGAGATAATTTTAGATTTCTAGAAGCATTGCAATGAAGAGGGATCTTGTAAATCAATTACCTAGCTTTCCTAGTGTTGGTGTCTTACTTACATAATCATGGTACATGTATCAAGACAGAAATTAATGTTGGTAAAACCCTGTTAACACTATGATAGTCTTTATTGGGGTTTCCTTAGGTTTTTCTATGAATGTAGAATGTAGGTTTTTCTGTTTCAGGATCCAAGATGCCACAATGCATTTAGTCCTCTTGTCCCCTTTGTCTCCCCTGATCTGTGAGTTTCTTAACTTTGTCTTTCATGACCTTCATACTTAGGATCTTCATCTGGATTTGTTTTATGACTAGACTGAGTTTTATAGCTTTTTGGGAAGAATGCCACAGAAATAACATCCTTATTGTCACATTATATCATGGGGTACCTAATATTACTTACCAAAATAACCTTGATCATTGGGTTGAGGTGGCATCTGTCAGGTTATTATTTTCCACATTTTATACTACTCATTAGAAGCTAGTTACTAAGTTCGGCTCACACTTGAGGGTTTTTTTTAATAGGGAGGAGAATCTGAATTTTGGGCATATATTAAGGATGTTAATTTGTTTATGCAAAGATACTTTGAAGCCATGCAAATACTATGTTTCTCAAAGTTTTCCCCTTTAATTTTAGCATTTATTTTTGGTTTTGGTTTTTAAGATTGTCTTGCTTTGTAGCCCAGGCTAGCTTCAAAACTGTCGGTCCTCCTACCTCAGCCTCCTGATTGCTGGGATTACAGATGGCACCACCATGCCTCTGTTGTCGAGGCTGGTCTCCAACTCCTGGACTCAGGTGGTCCTCCTGCTTTAGCTTTCCCACTGCTGGGACCACAGGCATGAACTACTGTGCCTTGCTTAATTTTAGCATTTTTTAGTGAAAAAAAAAATTTTTTTTTTTTGAGACAAAATGAGTTTATCAAATAGAATAAGAGATAGTACATATTTCAGATTTAAGTGTGGGTATTCAGAGAGAGAGAGAGAGAGAGAGAGAGAGAGAGAGAGATGCTTAAAAAAAGTAATGGTAAACATTCAAGACATGGATATGGGCTTCTCAAGAATGAGTTGCTATTATTGGATCTTGCCAAAAGTTATTGCTGTGGTGATTATTTTTGTCATTCTTTCTGTTGTTAGGTGCCATTGAGTCAGGTCCAACTCAAAGCAACCTTAAAAACAACCGAACAAACTACTCCGTGACACTGCTGTGCCCAGTGCTGTGCCATACCCGACACTATGCCATGCCTGGCACTGTGTCAGTGCTTCTTTGCTATTCATAGGGTTTTTAATGGCTGATTGTGTCAGGATTGTTTTAGGAGTCGGCTGCCTTGTCCTTCTCTTGTTTTTGCAGTGCTGAGGATGGAACCCAAGTGCCTCAGAGCACACAGAGCAAGCACTCTACCAACTGAGCTAATTAAACCCCTGACCCTCATTCATTCTGTATTATTTTAAAATCTCTATAAGGAAGAATTGTCCCTTCTCCATTTTTTTTGTTCAGTGATTGAATTATATCAGTAGGGACTTATGGATATTAACTTTTATTCTTTCTGTTGCATCCAATATTACAATAGTGCATATTTTTTTAATACTTTTTTTTTTTTTTTGAGACAGAGTCTTTGTGTTTCTGAGATTGGCTTGAAGTTTGCCATGTAGGCCAGGTTGGCCTTGAACTTCTGATCCTCCTGCATTAGCCTCCCAAGTGCTGAGATTACAGGTGTGTGCCACGGCACCCAGCAGCATTGTTGTTTTGTTGCTCAAATTGCTTGAGTTTTGGCTCTTGTGTTCCTTTGATGTTTCTGTAAATTTTTCTTTTTGCGGTACTGGGGGTTGAACCCAGGGCCTTGTGCTTGCATGCTTTGCAAGTGCTGGAGCACTGAGCTGTACCCTCAGCCACCCCCCCCCCTTTTTTTTTTTTAACTTCTTGCCACAGGGTCTCGCTTAGTTATGCAGACTGCCTCTGGTCTCAACTTGTAATCCTCCTGCCTCTGCCTCCTGAGCTGCTGGGATTACAGGCGTGCGCCACTGCTGCCTGGCTTTGTTTCTCTATTTTTCAAAGCATTTTCTTTCTTGCGTTAATTAGTAGATGTTTCAGGTTCATCCTGTGTTTTGCCTGTTCCAGGTCTATAGTCAGTCATTTTGAAGAAACTATGAGGGAGAATTTTGAAGGGAAGGTGACAGACACATGGTAAATGTGAAGGGTGTGAAACAGATTGACACTGGGCTCAGTGTTAATGCTAATACTTTTGTTCTGAGCACAGACTGGCTTCTGTAATGTTTCTCTGGTTCTGGAAAAATGTTTTTAAAAAATTCATATGTGTACGTATGTGTTTATCATCATGGTGCCAGGGATCAAACTCAGGGACTTGTGCATGCTAGGCATGTGCTCTACCATTATGCTACACCCCCAGCCTTTGATCTTTTGAGAAAGGGTCTCAGGATATAGCCCAAACTGACCTCAAATTTGGGATCTTCTTCCCTCTGCCTCCTGAGTGCTAGGATTAGAGGTGTGTGCCACCAAGCCTGCCTGGAAAAACATATTTCTTTATTTAAAGAACTGAATTTCAAGTATTTGAATACATGGCATATCCTGAAAACAAAGTTTGTGACAGTATATATACTGTGCTTTGCTGGAAAAACATTGTTTCTTTTACAATTTAAAGAACTGGAATTTCAAATATTTGAATAGATGGCACAGCCTAGAAACAAAGTTTATGACAACTTAATATATATTCAGTGTTGTTACAGGTGGTGTATATTTTTTCTTAGTGTTCTTGATGTGTTTATAAATGTATAAACTTAGATACCATAGTACTCAGAAGTGATAGTTCAACTAACATTTTGAGTTGCTTTTTAAAAGTTTAAGACTCCTTTTTCCCTTTACAAGTTCCTACTCCCTTCACTCCTCCCATGAGACCTTCATTGTGTCTTTCTGGGCTATTTTATTAGTTAAGTAAAACTTTTTAAGGAAAAAAAAATTTTATTGGGTTTAATAAAGTGAACCTATTTAAAGTACATGATGTGATAATTTTTGGCATGTGTATACTCACAAAACATCTCTACAATCAAGATAGCAAACACATTAAACACCCTGAAAGTAAACTATTCCCTCTTTACGGTCTACTCCCCTCCTTAGCTCCCAGGGGATCCATGGTATTTGTCACCATAGATTAGTTTGCATATGGTAGAATTTTTATGTAAAGAATCATTCAGTGTATTTCCCCCCTTTTTTGTTGCTGGGTGTTGTTCTACTGTGTAGGTAATGTGTGTCATCACGTTGGATCCAACTCATAGCAACCCTGTGTAACACAGAATGAAACACTACCCAACTCTGTGCCATGCACATAATCTTTTCATGTTGAGCCCAATGTTGCAGTCACTATGTTTCTTCTCATTTTGAGTCATGCCACATCAGCAAGAGGAGGTTCCAGGTTTTTACTCCATTCTCGTCATTAAGGTCCACTGTCCTTTAAGGAGGCAGCTCTTCCCCAGTCATTTCTTGAATTAACTTTCAGCCTGGGGGCTCATTTTCTGGCACTATTTATATATGTAACTATTTATTTGCTATTACAGATAAAGCTGTGTGTACAAGTCTTCGTAGGTAGTTGAGTGTCTTGTGATGCTGGAGATCAAACCAGGGCCTTGTGCATGGCTGGGCAAGCACTCTGCCACTGAGCTATATTCTTAGCCCTACTTGTTATCTTCCTCACCTTTTTTTTTTTTTTTTTTTAAATGTAATTACTAATTGTTGGCATCATTTGACATTGAGTTTCTGTAGTGAAGTGTCTTTAAATCTTTTGTGTTTTGTGGGATTGGTTGCTATTCTGTTTTGAACAAGGTTTCAAACCTGTGAAAAATTGGGTTCAAGTTTGGGTGCAGATTTCACACGTTAAAATTCAGAGGGCTTGGGCTTGATTCTGTTTTATTTATTTACTTACTTACTTTAAATACAGGGTATTTCTTTGTAGACCAGGCTGGCTGCAAACTTATATTGATCCTCCTGCCTCAGCCTCTTGAGTACTGTGATTATTGGTGTGTGCCGTTAAGCCCAGCTTCAATTCTGGTTTGAGTTTAAAGCTTTAATCTTATAGTAGATAGACAAATAACATTTCTTTTTCCAATTTTTAAGTAGGTAATGATACCAAAGGCCTGCAGCTATACCACTGTGGCGTCCGATCCCACAAGATCTCAGAAGCTAAGCAGGGTTGGGCCTGGTTAGTCCTTGGGTGGGAGACCACCTGGGAATACCAGGTGCTGTACACTTATTTGGAGAAGGATGTGGCAATCTACTCCTGAGACAATTCTGAAACAATTAACCATTGAAAACTCTTGTGAGGGTCACTACGAGTCGGATGAGCCGGACACAACCAGTGGCACCTAACAATGGTACCAAAGAGAGAAGGACCTGGCAACCTACTCCCAAAAAACAATCAGCCATTGAAAACCCTATGACTAACAGAAAAGCACAACAATAGTTTTTTGTCTGTTGTACATAGGGTCCCTATGAGTTGGACACCGACTTGAAAGCACCTAACAATGACGATACCAAAAAAAAATAAAGGGTGAATTTGAGCATATACTGTAACCACTTTTAAATGTATTGTAAGTTGTTGTACAGTACATATTTGGCATCTGACTTTAACATTATTTTTGAGAACTATTCTATGCTGACTTTTTCTTTCTTTTCTTTCTTCCTTTCTTTTTAGGACAGTTACAGCCAGGGCATTTCATTGGGTGTGGGTGTGTGTTCAGAAAAATCTAAAAAAAATGCTTGAACTAGAGCAAGTGTAGAGGTCGGGTTCAGGGCATTGTGCTTGCTAGGCACATGTTCCACCATTGAGCTGTACCCTCAGCCCCTTTTTTATTTTTTTAAACTGGAGATAGGGCCTCTTAAGTTTTGCAGGCTGCCTCTGCCTCAAACTTGCAGATCCTTCTGCTTCTGCCTCCTGAATCCCTGGGATTACAGGCATGCACCACTGCACCCAGCCTGGGTTCAGTTGGAAGCCCTGCTATCTACACATAGGATTTAAACCCAAACTCAACCAAATCCTCTAAATTTTAACATTGAACCTGCCCTGGAGCCCAATTTTTTTGCAGGCTTGAAGCCCTTGTTTTGAGAGTTCTTTGTATGTTCTGAATGCAATTTTTTTCTTTTCCTTGAAACCAGATACATGACTTGTAAGTCTTTTTTCCCAGTTTTTGTCTTGTCTTTTTATTTAAGAAGTGTCTGGCATAAGGTTTTAATTTTGATGTTTATTCTCTTATACATCATGTTTTTTCTTTTTTGTAGCAAGATCTGGCCATATATAGTCCAAGTTGCCCTTGAACTCACCATCCTCTTGCTTCTGTGTCCCAAGTGCTGGCATCTGTAATCCACCATGCCTGGTATAGATCCTACATTTGGTGTATCTAAAATCTTTGGCTTACCCTAGTGTCAGTGCACATTTCCTTTGGAAATGCAGTTTTGGGCTTTACCTTTTGGGTTAAACTCTCTTAAGTTTTATATATAGTGTAAGGCATATATTGAGGTTTTTTTTTTTTTCTTCTGAATTGGTCTAGCACCATCTCTCTTGCTATCCTGGGGGTTGAACCCAGGGCCTCGCACTTGCATGCTCTGCAAGTGCTGGACCAGTGAGCTGCACCTCCGGCACATTTTTTTTTAGTTTTTGAGACAGGGTCTCACAAAGTTATACAGACTGCCTCTGGTCTCGAACTTGTGATACTCCTGCCTCCTCCTCCTGAGCCACTGGGATTACAGGTGTGCGCCACTGCGCCCAGAGGTTAGCACCATCTCTTGAAGAGTATCCTTTTACCATTGAATTGTCTTTGCATTTTCAGTGGAACTTAGTTGTCCATTTATGTGTGATCTTTCTGAGTCCAGTTCTGTTGATCTGTTTGTCTATTTTTATGTCCAGAATATTCAAAAATAACTGGTATTGCTTTGCATGTACTGAAACCACTTTTAAATGTATTTTAAGTTATTGTACAGTGCATATTTGGCATCTGACTTTAACATTATTTTTGAGATCTGTTCTATGCTGACTTTTTTTCTTACTTTTCTTTTCTCTTCTTCATTTCTCTTTGGGAGAGTTACAGCCAGGGCATTGCACATGAGAGGCAAATACTCTACTGAGCTCTACCCACACGGCTCTTCTTTTAAAAAATGTTTCTAAGTTGTACAAGGCTGCCTCTGGCCTCAAATTCAAAATCCTTCTCCCTCAGTCTCCTGAGTAGCTGGAATTACATGCTGACTTTTTGATAGCTATAAACAGAATGACTATATCTTGGTTTGCTATGAAATTCTAATTCACTCCAGTTAACCTGGCACACTTATTAATAGTCAGTTTTTAATCTTAGAAGTGTGCATGTGGCTATCTGACATACAGAGGTTTCCATGGTGTGAATAAACCAGAATTTATCCATTCTCCATTTGAAGGACATGTAGGTTGTTACCAGTCTTACATTTTATAAATAGGACAGCAGGTATTTCTCTGTTTCTGTCTTATGGAAGTGGGTGAATTTCTCATATATGGGCCCAAAAGAGAATTGCAGGGTTATTCATTAATGGTTTTACATAACTATAAAATTGTTCTCCACTTTGGGGGTCCCAGTTGAGGCTCTATCTTAGTGGTTAAAGACACTCTTCCTCCTTCCTTGCCAATTTTGGTATTGACTGAAATGATAGGCGTTAATTAGTATTTTACAGGTAACTTAAGGATTTTGTTCGTTGTCCGTTTTTTTCCTGAGAATTGCCATTTCCATTTCCTTTGCATGTTTTTTTCTGGTATTACTCTTTAGTGATTAGTGTGCCTGTCTTTCTTTCCTTCCCTTCCTCCCTTCCTCCCTTCTTCCCTTCCTTCCCTCCTTCCAGACTCAAGGTCTTATGCCCACTCTTTACTATGGAGCTATCCCCTCCCATTTGATAGGCAGTTTTATGTACACTTGGGATACTATCTTTTTTTTTTTTTTTTTTTTTTCCAGTACTGGGGATTGAACCCAGGGCCTCGAGCCTGCATGCTTTGTAAGTGCTGGACCACTGAGCTGCACCCTCAGCCCATTTTTTTACTTTTTCAGACAGGGTCTCACTAAGTTATGCAGACTGCCTCTGGTCTCGAATTTGGGATTTTCCTGCCTCCGCCTCCCAAGTCACAGGGATTACAGATGTGTGCCACCACACCCGGCTGGGATACGAATCTTATTATTTTAATTTAATTTAATTTTATTTTATTTTATTTTATTTTTTTTTGCGGTATTAGAGATTGAACCCATGGCCTGGACCACTGAGCTGCACCCCCAGCCCATTTTGTAGGTTTTATTATTTTCTGAGACAGGGTCTTGCTAAATTACACAGACTGTCTCTGGTCTTGAACTTGCGATCCTCTTGCCTCCGCCTCCCCAGCAGCTGGGATTACAGGCGTGTGCCACCGCGCCCGGCTATTATTTTTAATTTTAAAGCTGGCACTTATTGTGAGCTAATTGGGCATTTTGCTGTTTTTAATTTGGTTAGGGAAGTAAACGCTGCTGTTAAAAATTTAGGTGGAGTATGATTGGCCTTCATTCTGTTTGCCTTCTACCTTTCCATTAAAAATGGGAGAAAATTCCAGGCACTGTGGTACATACCTGTAATCCCATTGCCTTGGGAGGCTGAGACAAGAGGAACACAAGTTCCAAGGCAGGGACAGCCTACACAATTTAGACCTTGGCTCAAAATTTAAAAAGAGTCCAGGAGCAGCACAGTTGGTGGAGTGAATGTGTCATTCATTTGAGGCTGTGGGTTCAACCCTGTGCAAAAAAGTAAAAATAAAAATTGGGTACCATTTAATCTAGCAACCTGAGATCAAGTGAAAAACTTGAAAGTTTAATGTATTTCACAAGTCAGGATCAGTTAAGCAAATATGAAGTTGATGAGTGTTAATTCTTGAGGTGTGATTGATATTTCTATGTCTCTACCATTGAGCTGCACCCCACATCCTGTGTTTTTATTTGTGACAGGGTCTGGATAAGTTCCACAGGCTGCAACTGACCTCGAACTTGCCATCCTCCTCCTCCATCTCCTGAGTCGCTGGGATTACATTCGTGCACCACCATGCCTGGCTGATACTTCCATGACCTGTGTGTCTGCATTGTCTTACTAGTCTCTTGTGTTGAGTATCAAACCCAGTGCCTGGAGCGTGCAAGGCAATCATTCTGCCGCAGATCTTCATCCCTGGCCCTGTGTATGTTTTAGAATAGTGCTTGTTAAAGGTGTTAGGTGCTTTTCAGATTGCTCCAGAAGAGTATGAAATATGGCATTCTTCACTGCTTATGGGTAGCTACAATTACCTCTGACTCTTCCTGTGCTGCAAGCACCTGAACTGGGCTTTCAGTTGTTTGCTTAGAGACATCCTGAAGGTGCACAAAGTGATACTGTTAGAAGAATTAGAAACCAAAAACAATTTCTTTTCTTTGGGAAAACAAGTTCAGAAAATACTTTGGTATGGGACTTTAAAAAGAGCAGAGTAAACTGGGTGTGGTAGTACATACCAGTAATTTAGCACCCGGGAGGCAGAAGCAGGGGGAGGGATGTGAGAGTTCCAGGCCAGCATGGGCTACCTGGTGAGACCCACCTCAAAAGAGCGGGGAGGGTAAGATAATAATATAGAAAGACGTCAAATATATATTGAATCAGAAAAAGTTGCTAAATGATAGATCTTGAAAACTCAGTTTTTATAAGGAAAAAGGACATAAATTCTGATTACTCTGAAAAATATCCAGAAGAGCATCCATCAGACTTCTAGTCTGTAGAGCTGCTTCACAGACCTGTAATACTGGAATATTCTGGGATAAACATGGTTTATCTTCAGAGTAAAATAATCAGAGAACAGCAGTCTCCCACTTACTAGTGATATGTCATCTTACATATTTTGTCTTTTTGAAGTGCAGACGTGTAAATTTGCTGGCACTTGCCTATAATCCCAGGAGGAAGGAGAGGGGTCACTAGTTTGAGGCCCTGTCTTGACTCCCTCCCTTGAGTAAAAAAGATGTGTAAGTGCATAAATTAGCTCTGCTGTGTATATAATATATTTTTTGGAGGAGAGGGCTTGAGATGGGGTCACTATGTAGCCCAGCCTGGCCTTGAACTTACCATCTTCCTACCTCAGCCTCCTGAGTGTTCATAGGCATATGCTTGTGAGTACCGTTTCTGACTTATATGTAATTATAATTAGTATTGGTGGCATACTTAATAAACAGATGTGAAGACCATAGAGCACTGGCAATAAGTGTAATTGGTCCAATTTCAACATTTTCTTTATGCAGCTTTCTATGTCTAGTACCTTCTCCCACGTCTCAGTACTAAGGCCTAAGAGCTAAGCATCCACCCCTGAAATTCTTTTAACTTTTTTTGCAATCCTAGGGGTTTGGACCCATGGCCTCATGCATACTTTGCAAGCGCTGCACCACCAAGCTGCACCCACAGCTCCTTTTTTATTTTTTGTCTTGAGACAGGGTATCTCTACGTTATGCAGGCTGCCTCTGGCCTTGAACTTATCCTCCTGCACCCTCCACTTCCTGAGTTGCTGGATTATAGGTGTGTGCTACTACACCCGGCTTTAAATTTGTTTTAAAACAAGATAATTCACTCTGTTTTTGTTTTGCTTTTTGTTTTCTTCAGACAGAGTTTTTACTAGTTTGCCTAGACCAGACTATTTCAAAAGAGAGCAGAAACTTTTATGTACCTCATAGAACATAAACATACCTAAAACTATTGTATGCAGTCCCCATGACACATCTGTTTTAACAGTTAAGGTATTATGATGTACACTTAGCAACTTCAGGCAGGTTTACAGTTTGGGCACATGGGCAACTCTTCCATATTACATTCAGGTGGGTGGACTATTGTGGCTGGAAAGTCCAAGTTGTCAAAGTTTTTACATGAGCTGTCTGGGCTACCATACTCCATGATACTCAGCAATTTTCTTAGTCTCTTAGGAAATGATGCTCCATTTTTATTTCTTTTGCTAGGAAAATAGTTAAGGAAAGGGTTGTTGTTGTTGTTGTTGTTAGGTGCCGTCGAGTTGGTATCTGACTCATAGCGACCCTCTGTACAACAGGGGAAACACTATTGTCAGTGCTTCTCCGCTGTTCATAGGATTTTCAGATATTCATTTTAAAATAGAGCACTCAGTTTCAAAGTTGACTTGCCACATTTTACTTTTTGTTAAAGATAGTTTTGTTAAAACTTACATTTTGTCTTAGATTTGAATGGTTCATTTAAAATTAGTAAACTACCATGTGTGGTATTGCATGCCTATAATCCCAGCACAAGAAGGCTGATGCAGGAGGATCATGAGTTTGAGGCCAGCTTGGGCTGCGTAGTGAGACCCTGTCTGAACACCCCTGCCAACCCCCCTAAAAACAATAAATTGGAGTTATGTCTCACTATTTCTTGAAAAAAATTAAAGGGGAGTATACGTTTTTAAAATATGTATTTCTGCCCTCTTTGTAGAGTACAGTTTTGAGGTATAGTTGTTGTTGTTGTTAGGTGCCGTCGAGTTGGTATCTGACTCATAGCGACCCTCTGTACAATGGGAAACACTATTGTCAGTGCTTCTCTGCTGTGCATAGAGTTTTCAATGGCAGATTGATTTTTGGGAGGGGGTTGCCAGGTCCTTCTCCCAAGCCTACAGCTTCTGGTGTTCCCAGGCAGTCTCCCATCCAGGTACTAACCAGGCCCGACCCTGCTTAGCTTCCGAGATCTGACGGGATCGGATGCCACAGGGCTATGGCTGAGGCATTGAGGTATAGTAGATTCCCAAATATTGAGAATATAAATGTGGACATAACATATTGGAAAGCACACTTTTTGGCCCTCTTATTTTTTGGATTGGTTTCCTTTATCTCTGATTTTTTTAGATCATAATTTCAGTGTACAGTATTCTCTGGGCTATTATTTTTGCATGACTAATTTCCTAGCCAAAAGGTTATCTTTTTGCTCTGTAAGCAGTGTAAGAAAGTTAAGTAGTAGTTGTTAGATGCCATCTGGTTGAATTCAACTTAGAACAACAACTCTCATAGGGTTTTCAGTGGCTGATTGTTTTTGAGATTGCTTTGGGAGTGGATTGCCACATCCTTCTCCTGTTTTTGCAATGCTGAGGATCAAACCCGGGTCCTCAAAGTGTGGAACAGCATTCTACCAACTGAGCTAAGCCCCAGGCCCAAGAAGGTAAGAGTGATCTCTAAATTAGAATTATTTGCAGTGCTTAAACTTAGCTCATTTTAGGAAAGTGCCACCTAACTTCTCGGAATTCCTCCAGCCATCACATCAGCATAAGGGAGAGTTGCTATTTACTGTTGAAATAGTAACACTTGCTTGTTTCCTGGTCTTGATTTTGTTACATGCCAGCAATGTATCTATCGATACATGCTGTTACATTGGGTATCCAGTTGTAGACATTTCTAAAAGTTCTTTAGAATGAACAGTGTGCCCAGAAGTGTTTGATAAATGAGGGAGTATCTCCTAACTTCTTAGCATGTGTTTTTTCCATTGGAACTTCCGTTTTCCCCTACTAGTTTCATAGTTTGGGACATACAGATTTTCAGTGATATGCATAATTTTTATGAAAGCTTTGTTGCAGTGAGTCAGTAACTGTCAAAACATCTTCCTTTCTATGATAATCTACTTGAATTTGCTTGCTTTCATTATTGTAGATTTAATATAATTAGGGGTTGGGAGGCCAGGCATGGTGGTACACGCCTATAGTCCCAGCCCTTGAGAAGCTGAGGCAGGAGGATCATGAATTTGAAGCCAGCCTGGGCTACATAGTGAGACCTTGTCTCCCCCACCCCTCCTCGGTAAGCTTATTAGTAATTTGTAGTGTACAGCTTCATGGGTCTTGTGACATTTTCATACATGCATTTCATTGTACATTGCTCATGTTCACCTCCCCCATGAGAGGCTTTTTTTTTTTTTTTTAATAAAGGAATTGGGAATTGATTAATGAATAAGATTGTAATTAAAGACTATTTTCAGCCCTCCCTGGTGGGGGCTGTTCATGGAGGTTCTGAGGTCTCTAACTTTTCTCTAGGTAGAAGTCCTAAATCTATCTGAAATGGGGGCAGTGGAGCTTGAGGTTCTTGCTGGTGTGACATTACTGAGTACAAACTCTTGGTTGGAGCAGGTGGTGGTGGGAACAGCGAACAGTGCACTGACAACCCAGCTAATGCAGAACTACTTTGTGGATGACTATGGTCCCACCATAGAGTATTCTTACTGAAAGCAGGTGGTAATAGATGGTTAAACGTGTCAATTAGACACACTGAATACAGCTGGACAAGAAGAATACATTGTCACAAGATACCAATATGAGAACAGGTGAAGGCTTTCTTTGTGTATTTGCCTTCAATAATAACCAGTCATTTGAAGATACTAACTTCTACTGGAACTAGGCCATTATTTTTTCTGAGAGAATGATCTTAAGTGTGTTCTGAAGCTTTGTTGGAGAATATGGATTTGGGAAAGATAACTTTTTAATTATGGGAAGAGTTGGTTTTAGGTTGTTTTATGCCAGGAATCTGGGGTTATTTCTGAAAGTAAATGCTAGAATTTCTTTTATATGCTACACTGTCACTGTTTTCTAATACATAAATGAAGATTGCTGCTGTAATAGAAAAGATGAAAGGAAGAAGAAAAAGGGAGTGTGTAAAGATGAAAGCAAGGCAAAGGAACATAAAGGTGGATTCTATCTGTAAAACCATAACGTTTCAAAGCTAGATTGGACCATAAAATTTTCTAACAACACTCTGATTTTTTCATTTTATTTTATTTTTTGAGACAGTCTTCCTGTGTAGCCTAGGCTGGCCTTGAACTCTTCTAGGTGTGTGCCACCCCACCCAGCCAACATTCTTATTTCACAAAATAAAGAATAGAGTTCAGCAAGTTGTTTGCTGGATTCTCAGAGTCATGACTTTTATTAGTAGCAGAGGTAGGACTTAAAACCCAGGCCTCCTTTTTCTTAGTTCAGTGTTCTTTAGTCAGAAATACAATAGTTAAGAATATAGACTCTCCGCAAGGTTGAAACTTGGCTCCCCTATTTATTTATCCAGATTAGCTATGTGACTCTGGGGCAAACTACTACATCTGTTGTGTCTCAGCTTCCCTATCTACTATAAGGAGATAATAGTGCCTATCTCCTAGAGTTGTTATGACTATTAAACAATTTAATAATTATATAAATCATTCAGAACAGTGTTTGGCAAATGGTATATACTTATAAGTGATCTGCCTGCAGCCTTGAGTCCTGGCTTATTTTCCATTGATAGTCAATTGTCTGCTCTCAGAAACAAACTGGTTGAAAACTGAGTTCAATGTTTATTGTTGTTGCTGCTAAGAATCTCTAAAGTCCACTTCTTATCTTTAAATTCTGAAGAATCTGGGACAAGGAAAAAAATTGAGGTCACAATATCTTATTTTAGACCAGTGGCTAAGGGAAAAAAACATAGCTCTCATTCTGCTTAAAGTTAGTTTACTTTAAGTAATTCATTTAGTACTTAGGATCGAGATTTTTGTTAGTGGTACCTTCATAACCATACCTGCAGGGTAACTACTCTACTAGTGTGAGTGCAGCTGTTCTATATTGACCTACGGGTTGTAATAGAGAAAATGATGACCACATGTTACAGATTTAGGTTTTAGTGAAACATAAGTAAATGGGGGCAGATATTCAAGAATAATGCAGAAACCAGCCACAATGTTGTACACCTGTAGTCCTAACTACTGGTGAGGCTGCGGCAGGAGGATCACTTGAGCCTAGGAGTTTGAGAGCAGCCTGAGCAACATAGAGAGACCCTGTTCAAAATAATATAATAATAATGCAGAAATGAGCTAAACCTCTCTCTCTGCAAATTGCATGTTCAGAAGTTGGTCAGAATCAGTTCATTTTATAGGATGGCATATAAGAAAAAACACTAAAATTTTTCTTTTTGATAGTGTAATTAGATTTGTGGGCTGGGATTTAGCTCAGTTGGTAGAGTGCTGCGCTGCAGTCTCTGAGATCCTGAGTTCAGTTCCCAGCACCACAAAAATAGAAGGACCTGGCAATCCACTCCCAAGGCAATCCCGAAACAGCCATTGAAAACCCTATGAGGGTCGCTATGAGTTGGATACCGACTCGACGGCACCTAACAACAATAACAACAATTAGATTTGTATACATGCTTGCTTATATGTTTAAGTTTAGGATGGTTTTATCTCTCTACGTAAAAAGATGGACTATGTCATGTCAGACTTTTCCTAAAGGTCTGTTTTGACACTTGTTAAGGTGCCATCAAGTCAGGTCCGGCTCAGCCACCCCATGTACATGAAAATGAAAGAAGCACTATACCTGACAGGGCCTCTCTGCTGTCCATAGGGTTTTCAATGGTTGATTGTTTCAGGAGTGGGCTTCTGGGTCCTTCTCCATGTTGACAGTAAGTAGCTGGCATTAAGTGAAGACTCACAGGTATCTTTCAAAGCACTCAAAACTCTTAGCTGTAAATCTGTGATAATTTTGAGGTTTTGCTGAGTAAAAACATCTTTTTGACTTTACTCCATTTAATTTTGATAGTCCTTCTGGTTCTATCATTAAATAAACTAATACACATTTAAATTTTTTAGATTTGTGGTTTTTTTAAGAAAAATACTAAAAATTTACCTCAGATGTAGATGGATTAAAAAATATAAGTTGTACCTAGATGTCAGAACTATATTGTTTAAGATTATTGCCCTTGAATCTAATATCACCACAAATAAGAACATTTATGATTTTACTGTAATTTACTTTAAATGAGCTTGTCATTATTAGGTGCCATCAATTTGGATTCGACTCATAGCAACCCTCATAGGGTTTTCCTTTTTTTTCCCTTTATTAGTAAATGATGATGGGATACAGAGTAATACAGCATTGGCTTTTTCTATTATGCATCCTTTATATCATTTCTGGCAACATTTTCATCAACCCCCGAAGTTTATGGAGCCTTATGGCTAATATGTAGTAAAACTCAAATGCTTATTTGGGTTATATTCTCCTACTTTGTTCCAATGTATTCAAGAAGTTGTGCTGTTACATTGAGGTCATCCTCTCCCCATTCATCCCTCCACATTGACCCTCCTCCTCATCCCACCTTCTACAATCTTTGCTTGTCTGTGCCAGTTCCCTCCCTCCTTTCTATTCTTTATATTGTCCCTCTTCACTAAGTAATTGTGCATTTTTTATATATCAATTTATGTATAGGATTTTTTCTTTAAGTATGATTCAGCTCCTACATGTGAGTGAGAACATACTGTACTTCTCTTTTTGAGCTTGTGTTCCATTCGTTTAAGATAGTGTTCTCTAGTTCCATCTATTTGGCTGCAAATGATGTTATTTCATTTTTATTTAAATTGCTGAGTAGTATTCCATTGGGTATATGTTTCATATTTTTTTTATCCATTCTTCTGTTGATGGGTACCTTGGTTGGCTCCATATCCTTGCTATTGTGAAAAGTGCAGCATTGAATATAGAGATGCACCTGTCTCTGTGGTATAATGACTCATCTCCCTTTGGATATATTCCCAGTAGTGGTATAGCTGAGTCATATGGCAGTTTTCTGAGGTCTCTCCATATTGATTTCCAAAGTGGTTGAACCAATTTGTAGTCCCATGAACAGTGTAAGAGGGTTCCTTTTTCTTCATAATCTTGCCAGCATTTGTTGTTATTTTTTTTGTTGACCATGGCCATTCTTACTGGAGTTAGGTGGAATCTCAGAGTTGCTTTGATTTGCATTTCCCTAATGGCTAGGGATACTGAGCATTTTTTCATGTGCTTCATGGCCTTACAAACTTCTTCTTTTGAGAACTGTCTGTCCAGTTCCTCATAAGGTTTTCAATGGCTGATTGTTTCGAGATTGCTTTGGGGGTGGATTGCCACGTCCTACCATTTTTGCAGTGCTGGGGATTGAACCCTGGTCCTCAGAGATTGTGGAGCAGCATTCTACCAACTGAGCTAATAAACCCCAGCCCTTTTGAAGTTTTAGAAGGTTGAAATTTGGATGTGGATGAAAAGCACAAGTGGATTGAATTAAAACTATGCCATATAAAACTTAAAATTCTGCTTATTAGATCTAATATTTAGAATCTAATTTTTGTTAAGTTCTGTTGGCTGTTAGATTGCTAGGAAGGTATCCTCTTCAAAAATATTTGGAAGTGAACATGTGAGAAAGCAGAATAAGTAGGCTGGAGAGAAAGGAAATTTTACGGTTAAGGAATTGGCCAGAGAAATTATATCACACATAGAGAGTACTTTCAATGGGAGAAAATAAAGCAGTTTGAACAGGACTTTTTTAATGTGTTGAATTATTTGTAAGCCATGTTCTATGTCTGAAGAAAAACACAGGAAATAATGTACAGTCCCAAGTCTACTCTGTATCATTCCTGCAGTTGGAAAGGCTGAAAAATCAGATGCAGACTGGAATTGCAAATAAATAAGATTCAAGTTATTAGGTGTAAGAACTAGAATTTTAATTCAAATCTGTTGTGTGTTGTTAGGTGCCGTCGAGTCAGAATCTGACTCATCGCAGCCCTACATACAACAAGGGAAATGCTGTTGTCAGTGCTTCTCTGCTGTTCACAGGGTTTTGAATGGCGGATTGATTTTTGGGAGTGGGTTGCTGGGTCCTTCTCCCAAATTCAAATCTAGTGGGTGGTTTTTTTTTTTTTTTTTTTTTTTTTTTTTTTTTTTTTTTTTTTTTTTTTTTTTTTTTTTTTTAGTTTTTGTTAGCTTTTTTTTAGAAGCAAAATGCTTAGATAAGATTTGGAAGTAGACACATATTGGGAGGAGAAATTATAAACTCCAGGTTATGGGTTAGGGATTGGAAAGAGCAAATGAACTTTAATAACAAGAATATTATAGAATGCATGTTGGAAATACGTACAAAATTTCACCTGATCTGTGTGGGTTTTGTTTGTTCTTACAAGGTTTATCCACATCCCTCCTTTTTAATTTATTTTTGTTTTTGTTTTTGTAATGCTAGGGATCAAACCCAGAGCCTTAATGCATACTAGGCAAGCACTGAATCACTGAACTCCATTCCCAGCCTCCTATTGTTTTTTAAAACTAAGAATTGTTGAAGTGGTACTGTATCTTAAGTTGGTTTTAGCAAAATGATTTTGTATCTCTCCTCTTGTGATTGATCTTTCAGGTTGGAAATACTTTTTTCCCCCCTAGGTTGAATTGACCAAAGCAATGGTTATGGAGAAGCCTAGTCCCCTGCTGGTCGGGCGGGAATTTGTGAGACAGTATTACACACTACTGAACCAGGCTCCAGACATGCTGCATAGGTATGTGGGTGCTTGCCCTTGAGAGTCTCCCATTCACCATCATGCACCTTGTAGAGTTGGTGCATAATAGGGCTTTGCACATGAGTACCTATAAATAATGGTAGGTAAAATTATATAAAAGTTTTAAAAAGAATATACAAGTATTATAAATAGACTTTTATGCAAACTTGTGTATTATCAGAAAGTGACATGTGAAGTGTAAAAGCATTTTCATGCGCTATTTATTAGAATGTATTGAAGATCTAAGACTTTCCTTGTAATAACATGCTTTTGCAATGATGTGCCTTAACAAATTGGACTTTTTAGTAGAAGTGGTCTTTGTTTGTTTTAATTTAAAATAAAGAGTATAAAACAAATTTTGAGGGGCTAAGGGAATAACCTAGCATGCAAGAAGCCCTGGGCTCTATCACCAGGACTATTAAAAAATTATAAATATATGATAATGCCACACTAACAATTTTTCTGTATATTGCAACTTTTTTAATTCCTAGGGGTTGAAGCCAGGGTGGTCACACATGCTTAAGTAACCACTCAACCACTGAGCTGCATCACCAGCCTCTTTTTCCCTTTTTTAATTTTGAGAGAGGAGCTTGCTAAATTGTCTAGGCTGCAAACATGTTTTAATATATTATCTTTTTTTTTTTTTGCATTGGTTTTTTTTTTTTTTTTTTTGGTACTGGGAGGGTGAACCCAGGCCCTCGTGCATACTTTGCAAGCGCTCCACCACTGAGCTGTGCTCCTAGCTCCTTTTTTATTTTTTATTTGTGATAGGGTCTCACTAAGTTATACAAGCTGCCTCTTGCCTCACCTGTGTGATCCTTCTGCCTCCACCTCCTGGGTCATTGGGATTATAGACATTAGCCACCATGCCCAGATTTTTTTTTTAAGCTTTTTCTTTTTTTTTTTTTTTTTCTTTTTAAAAAAATACTTAATGACCTGAAGTCATCTTTTAAGGTAGTGCATATACCATGCTAATTTTAGTTGCAACAGGATTTTTCATTTTATGGAGATTTGTTAATTCTCTTAAGATGTAGTTGCTTCCAATCTTTCTTTTGACAAACAGTATTGTATTACATAAAACTGTGGATTTGTTTGAATAATTTCATGTAAGCTCTAAAGTGTGTATTTGCTGGACTAGAACTATTTTGTTTTCTTTGTATTTTAAGTAGTTTGCATATAAAATATTATAGAAGAAAATTTACAAATTAATTTATAATAGAAGATTCGTTTTTGTTCTAAAAGTAGGAGGTACATCTCATGATTTTTTTTTTTTTTGAAGGCTTTATCATTTCCAAAACACTTGTTTATCTTTACAAAGACCTTTTGGTAAAGCATTATAGGAGTTAACATCATTAGTAGGTATAGAAACTCAGATGGGTTAAAAATTTGCCAGTTTTCTATTACAAGATAGAACAAGTCTCCAAACTGGTTTTATCCCTTGTTCTGTGTGTGTGTGTGTGTGTGTGTGTGTGTGTCTTATGGCAGAGTTTTATTCTCTCATAGATTTGGAGTGTAAAAGTCTGTATCAGTTGAAGGAAGGGGTTAAGAGAAATTAAGCAATTGCATTAATGTTCTTGTCAATAGTGTAATGTATTCTTTTGTGTGTGTGGTTCTGGGGTTCAAACCCAGGGTCTTGTACATCCTTGGCAAGCTCTGTGCCACTGAGCTTCATTCCTAGCTCTTGGATTTTTGAGACAGGGTCTCATTGTGTAGTCCAGGCTGGCCTTAAACAAACTTCCCATCTTCCTGCCTTGGCCTCCCTGAGTGCTGGGATTATAGGCATGTGCAACCATGCCTGGCTTGTATGTTGCTTTCCTGATAGGATATTGTTTAGATATAGATGAATGAAAGCCGTAGGAATTAAATCTAAAATTTTTTTTTGGTGGTGGCCATTGGGAGTTTGAACCTCATTCATGCTTTGCAAATACTCTACTACCACTCGGGTGCATCCTTAGCCCATTTTTTACTTTTTATTTGAGAACAGGGTCTCATTAAGTTACACAGCCTACCTCTGTCCTCAAACTTGTGATCCTCCTGCCTCTGCCTCCTGAGTCACTGGGGTTATAGGCCTGTGACACCATGCCTGGCCTCACATCTAAAATTCTTAACTTTATCAGCAGAAATTGTTAGAAACTACTCCTAAAACTCCCTGAATGAGTTAATAGATGTTTAGTGGGAGCTGCTCATGTGCATTCTCAGATAGATAGAGGATTCCTCAGATCCATCAAGAGTGCAGTTATCCCCAGCCTGCTGCCTGCCTCAGTGTGAACAGGAACTTTAGTTTTGTTTTAAGTGACTGACCCTCTTGATAGAAATTATAAGATCCTTCGAAACTTGATCATCCTGCCCTCAACCTCGTGACTTGAAAAGTCCTACCTTGTTGACCAAATCCATTGCTGTCATCAAATGCTGACTAAATGGCACGGGGGGATGGATAGATTGTATATAAATGGGGATGGATGCCCAGTGGTGCATGCCTGTAATCCCAGCGATTTAGGAGGTGGAGGCAGGAGGATCGTGATTTCGAGGCCAAAGACAGCCTTTTTAACTGAGTGAGACTCTGACTCAAAATAAAAAATTTTAAAAAAGGGCTGGGGGTGTAGCCCTGTGGTAGAGCCATTGCATTGCATGTGTAGGGCCCTGGGTTCAACCCCCTAGTACCACATAAAAAGAGTCTAGTCTGCCAGTGAGAAAGATAGGTACCAAACCTAATACTTGACAAGTAAAGTATCTTCCTTTTGTACAGGTTTTATGGAAAGAATTCTTCTTATGTCCATGGGGGATTGGATTCAAATGGAAAGCCAGCAGATGCCGTTTATGGACAAAAAGTAAGCCTACATAGTTTTATTATAGGCTTTTAAGAAACTAAGAATATACTATAAAGTTTAAGTAATGTACTTACTAGATTGGCTTATTCCTAAAGGTTGAATTTTTCAACCTCTTAGTAGATCTTTAGGTAGTTAATTGGTATTTGATTAGCATGGTAGTTTGTTGTCATATTTGTTCATTTTTATATGACATTCTGAAGATTTTGTATGTTAGAAGATAGTTTTAGCATGGTGTCATCTATTTTAAATCTAGAAATGTTAATTCAGGACATTTATTTTTATTTTATTTTATTTTTTGTGATACTTGGGGGTTGAACCCAGGGCCTTGCATATACTTTGCATTTGCTCCGTCACTGGGCAGCACTCCCAGCCCAGTTTTTATTTTTTGAGTTAGGGTCTTGTTAAATTATGGGGGCTATCTCTGGCCTTGAACTTGGGATCCTCCTTTTCTGCCTCCCAAGTTGTTGAGATTATAGACAGGAAACACCACACCCAGCTCAGGACAGTTTCTTTGAAGGGCTCAAGTGTGGTCAAGGGGAATAGTGTATATACGGACAAATTTGCCAAGTTTGCCTATATTGTAACTTAAAACATGAACATTCTCTATATTTGTTGTGTTGGGAAATTTTTTTTTGTTATTGGAGATTATATAAGTTTTAAGGCATTAACTTTTTTCTTTTTTTTGAGTAGTTATCGTAGGATTTTATTATAGAAATTTTTAGTTGTAAATAACAGCATTCTGCGTTTTTAGTGTATTTGTTTTATTGTCTACCACACTGCCTTGCTTTGAGAAATGCTGCTCAAAGGTTACTCATAGGAGCCAGAGTTAGGGGGAAGTGCCAGAGTTCTGTTATTGGCAGCCTGAGTGTTTCTAGGTGTGGCTGGGGACAAGCCAGAGGGTCATCCAGAATCAACTGTTGATGATTACTAGACAGTGATGAGTCCTTTTAGGGATTAACTCTTGCCTTGATTGTTTAGGAAATTCATAGAAAAGTGATGTCACAGAACTTCACCAACTGCCACACCAAGATTCGCCATGTGGATGCTCATGCTACTCTGAATGATGGGGTGGTGGTCCAGGTCATGGGTCTGTTGTCCAACAACAACCAGGCCCTCCGGAGGTTCATGCAGACATTCGTCCTTGCTCCTGAGGTGGGTGATGTTAGTGCTGCAGTGATGGGGTACATGGCTGTACGTTTTTAAAGACTTCTTTGAAACTTCAAACTTAGATAAAAGTTATAAGAATAGTATGGTCACTCCTATATATTTCTTACTAGAGCTATTATTGGCAGTTGCCTACCTGTGTGTCATTCTTTCTCTATTTAGGCTTCTTTGTTTTTTTTTTTGTTTTTTTTTTTCTTTTTCTTTCTAAACCATTTGAGAAGAAATTGGAGACATTGTGTCCTTTCATGCTCAAAAACAGGTGGGCCTTTTCAAAGAAGAAGGAATTCTCTCCTGACCATAGTAGTCACCCAGTTCAGGAAATTTGATGCCATGTAACTGTCACTCTGTAACCCATGTTTAAATTTCAGGAAATATATCAATATTGCCCTTCACAGTCCTTTTTCTCCCTGGTCCAAGATACAGTTCATCAATTAGACATTGCATTTAGCTGACATGTCTTTAGTTATCTCTGGTTTCCTTTAATTTGTAGGACCCTAATGTTTTGTTTTATATGTGGTACAAGCAGTTGAACCCAGGACCTTGTGCTAGATAAGCACTACCACTGAGCTATATCCCCAGCCCTTTAAAATTTTTGTTTTAAGACAGGTCTTTCTATGTTGGCTCAGTCTGGTTTGGAACTTGTTGTTTATCCTAGGCTGGCCTTCAGCTTCCTGCCTCAGCCTCCCAAATAGCTAGGATTACAGGTGTGTGCTACCATAGCCAGCATTGACTTTCTTTTCTTCTTCTTCTTTTTTTTTTTTCCTGGTTTTTAAAGATAGAATCTCACTGTGTAGCTGAAGCTAACTCATGGTGACCTTCTTGCCTCAGCCACCTGAGTATTGGGATTACAGGCATGTGCCACCATGCCTGGCTTTGGCACTGACATTTTGGAGAGCATAGTCATGTTACTCTGTGTATACTTCATACATGATAATCCTTTAGTACTTCAAGGAAGGAGGCAGCTGATGTCCTATTGGTGATGTTTACTTTGATTACCTTAGTCACTGTAAAATTAGGTGTTTTTTGTATTGTCATTTGTAAATTGTGGTGAGTTGTTTGAAACTGTACAAAACTTAGTTCTTCATCAAATTTTTGTACACTGACTTTAGTATTCATTGATGATTCTTGACTGAAGTCAATTGTTATTCTGATGGTGACAAATGAAGATATCTAATCTCATCAATCTATATTAGTTGGTATTCTGCTGTAAAGAACTTTCTCTTTTATTATCATTCATAGATTTTTAGTTTATTTACTGAATTATATTACTAGGGGCTGGGATTTAGCTCAGTTGGTAGAGCGCTGTGCTGCAGTCTCTGAGGTCCCGAGTTCAATTCCCAGCACCGCAAAAATGGGAGAAGGACCTGGCAATCCACTCCCAAGGCAATCCCGAAACAGTCTGCCATTGAAAACCCTATGAGGGTCGCTATGAGTCAATACCTAACAACAACGATATATTGCTAACTTTATATCTTGTCTAAAACATCCCAGATCCAGCCAGTGGGAACCCCTTCCAGCTGCTTTTTGTATCTCTCTTTTGGGAGTGGGGCACTTGTAACATTGTGGCACATGATGTTGCAGGGCTCTTGTGCTGCCATTGCCTTTGCCCCAGTTCTGGAATCAACAGTTTGTTCAAGGATCCCTCCTCCTTTGCAGTCAGGCTTGTCTGAAGGGACCATAGGTTTACTCTGAATAATTGCGTTTGTACCTTCTAATCAAAGGGTCCAGACTGAAAAGGCTCAGGAAACCTGTCTGATTAAGTATGTGGTAGTAACTCATGAAAGACTCGCTAAATAAATATTTCCTCCAGCATTACTTTTAAAAATTTTCTGTTTGTGATAGTGGACCCATTACTCCTGTGGTTTACTGTTTGAGTGTAAAATAAATTTTGTCTGTTTGAAAAGTTACATTAAGTTATTGTAGTCATGATTTTTAAAGGAAGGCACATATTAAAGTATGAAGACTTATTAGGTGTGGTGGTACATGCCTGTAATTTCAGCACTTGGGAGGCTGAGGCAGGAGGATCACCAGCTTGAGGCCAGCCTGGGCTACATAGTGAGAGCCTATCTCCAAAAAGAAACAGAAGAAAAGAAAAAAAAAAAAACCAATATGAAGACTTGATGGACTTTTAAATATACAGAGAATCACAAAGAGTATTTTTGTCACTTTTAGGTTTAATTATAGTTCCTTTTTTCTTAAAAGGGAAACATCTAACTTTGCTTTTGTAAAAAGTGTTGCATAAACCATGCCAGAACACAAAGCCCTTATAGGTGAGGAAATGGCCTTAGCAATTGAATAACTAGCTGGGTGCAGTGGTTTGTAATCCCAGTGACTCAGCTAGGGAGGCAGAGGCAGGAGGATAGCACATTCAAGGCTAGAGACAGCCTTCATAATTTAGCAAGACCATGCTCAAGATAAAATTTATAAAAGGTGGGGAATTGGGGATGCAGCTTAGTGGTAGAGCCCTTGCAAAGTGTGCACAAGGCCTCTGGGTCCAGCCCCCCAGTGCTACACATATCCCTGTCCCTTCTCCCCCCTGCCCCCCCCAAAAAAGAAAAACAAGAAATTGAATAACTCGTAAATGAAATATGAAATAGTATGATTTGGACTTGGGTATATTTTAGACTTAACTGTGAGCAAGTTTTATCAGCTCCACCACCCTTGAATGATTGACTCAATACTCTTGGATACAGATTTAGAGAATTTTAAGTATCTGCTGAAGTTGGGAATATGATTGCCTCTTAATGGTTTTGAGATGTTGGCTTTGTCATCTTACATACTTAAACGAATTTTATCCAGCTGGGTGCCATGGCACACACCTGTAATCCCAGCAACTCAGGAGGCTGAAGCAGGAGGATTGCAAGTTCTAGGCCAGAGGCAGCCTGTGCAATTTAGTGAGACCCTGTCTCAAAGTAAAAAGTAAAAAATGAGCTGGGGGTGCTACTCGTGGTAGAGCACTTAGAAAGTATGCATGAGGCCCTGGGTTCAACCCCTAGTACTGTTAAAGAAAAAAAAAAAAAGCCATTAAAATGGTCAAAAACAGGTAAATAATTACTGCATGATGGCCACAAATGCCTAAATAGGAGTTTTGTCCATTTTTAGGTATCCATCTAGTGGTAAGGTTAAATACTTTGAACAAGCAAAATATATATGAGTATAGCTTCTTTACAGCTGCTGTGTAAAGCAGAATATTTAGGGCTAATTCTTCATTTTGAGGAACTGCCATGTGCATTGTGAGATGTTTGGCAGCATCCCTCCTCTTTACCCCTGTTGTGAAAGCTGTCTTCAGACATTGTCAAGTGTTGGGGGCAACACCCTCTGCAGTGAAGAACCACTAATGTAGAATGATTTGGCTCTTTGAAAGTGTGTTGAATAAATGATAATTTTTTGTTGGCATTGCAGGGCTCTGTTGCAAATAAATTCTATGTTCATAATGATATCTTCAGATACCAAGATGAGGTCTTTGGTGGCTTTGTCACTGAGCCTCAGGAGGGTAAGTAGTATAACACTTTAAGTTAAGTTACTTAAGTTTTTTAAATGGCATTTGATTGACCTTAAGTCAATGTGGCTTTCTTGAATGTTTTTATTATTCTATGTGTTCTTCATTAATAATTAAGTTTTATTAAGATGTGAAGGATCTGAAGCATTACTCTAGTTAATGTCAGTGGGTTAGCTTCATGGATGTTGGGAGACATAAGACTTCTACATAAGTAGGGGGCAGATTATTGTTACAGCAACAATGGCAATATTTTGGCCACAGTTCCCACAGGGTACCATGAAGGCCTGATGATACTTGGAATTGTATTAAATGTCTGGAACCTTAGTTTAGGAAACTCTAGTCTTGTATAATGGACAGTAAACATGCCTGCCATTTTCTTTGGAGAAACACTCTGTTCTAAAGCTGTTTGTTTTACAGTTGTTCTTGAAAGATGGTAGATGAATGATGGAAGAGAGGGTAGATGTGCAATATGTACAGAAACAGAGACTCATGTAGAATTCTTATGTTAATATATTTGAATGTTTTCTGTATGATGTGCTATGTGTTTTATATTCATTGTAATACCCAGCCTCATAGATAGGTACTTAAGGTACTGTTTCTCCTATTAAGTAGGTTAGGACACTGAGCTCCAGTAGTTTGCCTAAGGTAATAGAGCTCATAAGGTGGTAGGGCCTGTGGTAGATTGCTTGAAGTATGATCTCAGATTTTGTGTTCTTAACCAATAATGCTAATTAATTTAATTTTGTCCTTACAAAAGTCTGTGTGATAACTTTATCACATTGCCCTACTTTCTTTTTCTCGTTTTCAAACATCTTTCTTTTTTGTTGTTATGCTTTTTGAGCCAGGGTCTCACTATGTCACCCTGGCTGGCCTGGAACTTAGAGTGAACCTCCTGCCTCTGCCTCCCAAGTGTTGAGATTACAGACATGTCCCACCATGCCTGGCAAATTGCACTGTTTTTTTTTCGTGTGTGTGTGTGTGTGTGTGTGTGTGTGTGTGTGTTATCATTGT